>JAODLD010000390.1:0-37921 GCA_026781065.1 Mormyrops boulengeri | reverse complement strand
AATTTATATTATTTATATTATTTATATTTATATATTTATATTTATATTTATATTTATATATATTTATATTTATATTATTTATATTTTTATATGTTTCAATATTTATATTCTATATATTTCTCTTTTGCACTATGACCAAAATTTTCACTGACATGAAAGAACTGTAATGGGCTAATGATTGTTGATCAGAGGTATTCAAACTGTGGGTCATGCATAGGGGGGTGCAGGGGAGGGGCAAAAAACAGAACCGTGTAGAGTGTTCGAGCCTGGTAGCTATTTTGAAACTGCAACCGTCAGCCTGCACACATTATATGAAGCTATATATCCATTCATTTCTATGTGGAAAACCCTAATCCCAACATGACGACCTTAAGCCCTACCCAGCCCTAACCTTATTTATGGGTGTGTGTGAATAATATATTTTTTTGACCACTTATGGGTGTATGTGAATAATATATTTTTTAATAAATGCCAACCTGGATCTTCCTTGCTTCTTATTAATGAAGGGTTTCTTCCTTGCATTACGAGACTTCAGTACTGCTTCTAAGAGCCTGATATGAACTCCTCTAGCAGTGCACTTCACACCTTTGCTTAATGTTTCCCATTCCTTTTGAAGGTCACTTGATGTCATCCTATGATTCATGAGAAACTGTCGGATAAGTTGACGGTCATCTCTGGCATTAGGAAGTCACTTCCGCCCTTTACCTGGCTGGTTTCTGGTCGTTCCCAGTGTCTCCTAATTGATGTGTATACTGATGTCTTAAAAATTTATAAAAATAATTAATTAAAATATAGAGTGGTGTGTGTGTGTGTGTGTGTGTGTGTGCATATATATATATGAACACACACACACACACGTGTCTTCCTCCTTGTTGTTCTAAATCCGGAATATCCCCTAAGGAATCTACATAAGGGACTCTCCATTTCTCTATTTTTAATGACTGCCCCCCCTGTGACAGAGGTTCCCTATTCAGACTCACAGTAACCTCACCCTTCCGGGGTCACCAAACTTTTTGAAACTGAGAGCTACTTCACAGGTACTGAGCCATACGAAAGGCTACCAGTTTGATACACTCTTCTTAAATCATGTATAATAAACAAGTTTTAAATGCTTTTTTAGATATTGTCATTTTCAAATCTATATGAATGCAAATGCAATTAAAGAAGAATAGCAACAGGACAAAATTAAATTTTAGACGCTGCTCACTGGTGAGTTCTGCTATTTTTAGAACAGGTCCGAGGGCAACTCATGTGTTCCTTGGGGGCCCCATGTTGGTGACCCCTGGTCTAGAGCAGTGTTTCCCAATCTGGTTCTCAGGGACCCACAGACAATCCACGTTTTTAGGGAGGCCGGAGGGAACTGCAGGTCCCCGAGAACCAGGCTGGGAGACACTAGTATAGAGAATAGGAAGTTCCAGAAGATGGATGAATGAACTTCCCCTCCCACTTCATCATACACATATTTCAGTTCCCCTTTTCCCCCTTTAGACAAAAATTTAGTCTGTCAAAAATATCTCACCCGTTCTTTCACTCTCTGGTGACTCTTTTTTCCGTCCTGTCCTTTTCATACCCAGTCAACGGCTTTTCCTCTCCCTCTCAGCCCATCCTCCCCCCTTTGACTACATGTCACTTCTTCAAATTTTTGCATATTAAATAATTTGTCTGTCCCACATGTCTTTCCCTCATTCTTGCATCCATCTTATTCTTCCTGCTCTTCCTCTATTTCCCCTGTCCTGCATCCTGTCCTCTTCCTTTACTACCTACGCTAACATACGATCTTTACTGAGAACATTTAGCAACCTCTTTGTTTTGCCCCTCAGAGATGCACCGGGGTGACCAGCAGGGGCCGCTCACCTTCACAGCGCTGACGTTTATTCAGCTGAAACGGGAAGATGATGTCTTTTTCATTACCGCAGAATTCACACACAAACCCTTTTGCCTGGCAAAGCTGTAGGGAATCGAAACAAACACACTAAATTGTGACATTTATCCTGCTGCCTTACAACTGCATTCTTCTAATACTACTCTCTAAAAGAAGCTACATGACATTTTCACTTTCATGTGCCAACCTTCGCAATTTTGCATACAAAACCAGAACAAAAAAGAATAAAGAACAAAAAATGTTGCAGAATGCTCCTTCACAGCAGGATTCCCCAATTCCGGTCCTGGAGGGCCAGAATCCAACACAGTTTGTTGATATCCCTGCTGAACAAACACCTAAATCGGCTAATTATCGATTACCAGCTTTAGCAAGTGTGTTTGAATATGGAAATCTGCAAACCGTGTTGGATTCCTGCCCTCAAGGGCTGGAATTGGATTAAATGCTCCCCTAAGCTGAGGCAAGCAGTGGCTATAACACATATGTGACAGAACGATACACGTTTTATACTTTTTTTTATACTTCTGGCATGAATAAACTACTGTAACTTTTCAGGTACCTCAGGGTAGATGCAGGTGGCGATAATCATATAATTTTGTTGTCTTACCACACAAATACCAACATGTACGCTCCCTAAACGCAGTAACTCCCTCAGTTTAGGGGCTAGTTCTCCACGACGCACGGCACTGAGGTCATTGATAGAGAAGAGGTGAGGGTCCTCAGTCAGGTGACATGGGACGCTATCAAACTGCTCCAGCAACCTATCAATGGATCAAACAGATGACAAGACAATAGTCACAGGAAGTCCAATGTCCCAGTAATGTAGTAAGAGGTATGAACAGGAGAGTTCTTACCCTTTAGCCATCCTGCAAGTCTTGAACAAGTTTTTCATGTGGCAGAGCTGAACTCTCAGCAGCTGAAGTACAAAGTATGCAAACATATCTCAGAGGTTAAGCTGAATCCATGTGGCCAGCAAACAGGCACAATGAAAGCCTGTGTTTGGCACACCTGTTGGCAGACTCACCCGCACGGCGTCCAGCGTCTTGACTTTTTTGTAGAGGCTGAAGTTGATATCTTTCAGGTTGAACAAGGGGTCTCCTGCGATCTTAGCCAGCAGGTCCGAGGCGAAGTTGCTTACTGGATGTTTAGCGAAGTCCCACTTGCGGAGCACCCAGCCAGGCACCGCGGCCTGCTTATTCTCATGGCAGCACTGGCAGAAGTAGCGACCAACGTATTCGCAGTACCGCAGTCTCTTAATGTACCCTTTATATCGAAATCAAAAAGGAAGATACCATATTCAGGGCTGCACTGAATACCATGACCCTATACTTCATAAACTGGTATCATTTTACTCGAGGGAGCACAAGTAACTCAGTAACTACTCAGATACAAATCATGAACAAATATAGTTCCTGCATGGAATACATGCACCATTATGATTTGTTAATAATGAGTGAAAATGAGTTCAATACGTATCTAACACTTAGTTTCTGGTCAATTAATACATTAAGTAAGAGTATACTAATACATTATTTGTTTCCCCTCAAATTGATAAGTTGTATGAAAAACTAATGAATGGATGGACTCTGTTTTGACTTGGATGGACTACTGACTGGCAAAAACACATCCATCCTCTTATTCTAGTTCGGGTCTTTTGGAGCCAAAAAGATCACCTTTACCTAATCATAATGCATTTCCTTAATATAGTGTTTTTGAAAAGAAGACATTAACAGTATTGCATTAAGCTAAAACAGACTATTTTCATTTTATGCAGCATACAGTGTTACCATTGAGACAACAGCAGTGTCAAAAACAGCTAAATGGTAACAATGAATAATGAAGCAGATTTTCAAGGAAGATCCTCCTGAACTATATTCAACCTGCTTTCTGAGAATTTCTGACCTTTTTTGGGGAAAAAAAATTGCTGAAGAACTAGCACAAAAGTTCACATCCTGACAATGCTGGTCTACAGCAGATCAAATAAAACTTCTTAGCGACCGCATGTTTTCACTTTCAAAGACACAGGGGCAGCCCGTAACCGCCGTGCACGCTACCTGGGTCTGCGCGTGTGCCGCAGCCTGCGCAGCGGTAGTTTTGCTTGGCCACAACCACCTTCCTCCTAGGAAACAGGTCAAACAGAATGTGATGCAGAGACATTTTAAAATAGAATACAATAGAAAGCTTTTATTGCCATTATACTGGAGCACGGATGCTACTTGTACAACGAAAATGCAGTGGCGACTTCTGAAGTGCAGACATATACATATGCATACAAACAGTATTCTGCAATAGACAGTTGTATAACAGGTATAGTAAGTAGTAAATAGTGATGCAATAGTAATGCAATAACACACAGTGTTAAGTATTGTATTATAGTATATTAGTATATAGAATACTATAGTATAGTATTATAGTATTGAAAATTCAAGTATTCAGTTATTGCACATTCCCATGTGGCAGTATTGCAGTTATTGCACATTACCCATGTGGCAGGTGACGTATTTGCTTCAGTGAGACTTACTTCAGCGTCGGGTGTATGTTGAAAATGATCTGGGGTCTCGGTGGAGCCCACTCTAGATTACCGCGGACACGGATGCGCAGCTTGTAGACGTCGGCATGCTCGCCGTCGTCGGGGGAGATGGGAAGCGAATCTGGGATCGGCAGGAGCTGAGGAGATGCAGGGTGGGGGTTAGCAGCAAGAATTGACTAAATTTATACTCAGTACAGGAGAACTGCCCATTCATATTACTGAAGAGAAAACATCCAAAATTCTGTTTTTTGTTCTTTTTGAGTTGACAACCAATGACTTAAAGTCAAGCTTCCTCATCATATGTCACAGTATTGGGAACCAAAACTCACTCAGACTTCAAGTAATCTAACAAAGTAAGTACTTTGTTAGATTACTTGAAGACTGAGTGAGTTTTGCGGTACTATGAAACAGACTAAGTGAATTTTGGAAATCTGCTCTTCAATTGTGGGCTAAAACTGACTAATTATAAATTTTGGCTTTTAATAAATATTCAGATTTGGCAGAGTGCCATCAGGGTCACCCCACTGTTTAAAGACCGTCCTGACGCTCCTCAAAAGCTCCATCGCACCCCACCTTCTGGGGAGCTTCATGCTCTGGGACCACCCAGTCCAGTTCAGAGGCGCTGGGCAGCTGCATGCCCTCGAACTGCTTCAGGAGCCCCATGGCCACTGCCTCGGCGGAACCGGACTGAAGGAAGGAGTGCGTGCTGCAGGGATAAAGGCGGAACAGGACAGAGATGCTCTAGGGCAGCGTTTCCACATTTTTGCTGGCGGCAACTGGGAAGGAGCAAAATCATGGACTGTCTGTGGATCCCAGAGGACTGGACTGGGAAACACTGCTCTAGGGTCTATGCACCTGCATCCCTCAGCCAGAGGAAAATGAGAGAAAGTGGGATAAAGACTGATGAGAGACTCACGTAGAGGTGGAACTCAGGAGCGACTTGCTGCATGACCAGGTGGTATCTCCATCTGGAAGGAAGTCGTGAAGATGATGGGGCAGATGAAAACACACTCTTGGATCTTGTCTATAAAGAACTTTCCCCACAATGTGAGAAGGCCCAACCAAGATGAATTTATGTGTTTTTCCCTTACAGTCAGAAAGCGATGTAGATACAGCTATTTCCAAAGGGAGAGCTAGCTAGAAGCTGCTGTAGTAACTGAACTCTGTGTAATCCTATATCACCAGCACAGGTGGGTAGTTCAGGTCCAGAGAGTAAAAATCCAGATCAAGGTTTTGTTTCAACTCAAAGTTGAGTACTCTGTGAATGTGGCTCTTTATACTCAAGTGGTTGGTTGAAACAAAATCTTGGTCTGGACTTTTACTCTCTGGACCG
Organism: Mormyrops boulengeri; assembly: GCA_026781065.1. Taxonomy (NCBI): domain Eukaryota; kingdom Metazoa; phylum Chordata; class Actinopteri; order Osteoglossiformes; family Mormyridae; genus Mormyrops; species Mormyrops boulengeri. The sequence continues at coordinate 32,179 of JAODLD010000390.1, read as the reverse complement.
GAATTACCCACCTCTGACCATCAGGCCAAAACACACATTTTTTTTCAAATAAATGCCAGCTAAGTCACTAGATACAGACATATTTCCTGCAATTAAATTGGCCCAAATAGCTCTTTCCTGGGGCTTAACTCAAATGTAAGTCAATGGATTTTTAATTCAGAAATTATACTGCAAAATACCTAAGGGGGTTAAAATGTTGCTTTAAAAGCAGACAGCATGCCACAGATATAATACATTTAATCTCAAACTAAGGATTTAAAACAATGTCACCCAAGGCAAATTTAGATTAAAAGTATGTAATATTTAATATACTATACAGAGATATAACAACAAGTACAGAATTGTAAAAAGACATGAATTTTAAGTCAGGGACTATGTTGTGTAAGCAAATTAACTTCACGTGGTCTGCCACTCAATGGATGAGTTTCTGTTGTTCCTAAACACTTCCATTTGGCAGTAATACGACTTACAGTTGACAGTGGACTATCTAGCAGCTAAGAAACTTCATGAACTGACATTGCAAAGGTGGCATCCTATTATAGTGCCACGCTTTAATTCACTGATTCACTTCGCTATTCACTTCAGAACAAGCCATTCTTTCACAAGTGTTTGTAAACCAGTCAGGGTTTCAGACTGTAAGGGCATCTTTGATGTGCAACGCCTACAGCACCAGTCATTGCTACTCATAATAATATCTAATGGTAAACAAACGCAGGCAAGGCTGCGACTACAGCTGCAGAGGGCTAAACCTCAGGCTGCAAGCAGAGGGAGTTAAAGCAAGAGGAACACAAACCTTTTTCCAAGGGAAACTTGGAAAGAAAAAACACAAATTATTCAAATACGTGAAAATGGTAAGCTGACCACATGCATAAATCAGGCCAGTGTATCCGGGCCAAAGCTCGTATGCAGACAGAGCAACCAAAAAACATAGGCTGCAACCCCCCAGAAGTCAGTCCAGCAGGACCCCCACGCCCACCAGCCCTCCCTCTTCCCTCGTATTACAGTAACATTTCAAATATTATCACATATCAAGTCACTACCTTACAAATTCAAAATCAAATCATATCGTGTACAAAGGTTACGGTTTACACCCCTACTCAGCAGCTAAAATGGACAGGGACTTCACTGAGAGCAGATTAAAACCACACTGATCATTAATTTGTTGATATAGCTGTTTCAGGACAGTATTTGGTTAAAGGCTTCTGTAAATCCACAAGTCAGGGTACACAAATCTCTCACACAAGCACATACACAAAATGCACACTTATGGCAGGTAAACAATTCATATTTCTCTGTTGCCAATAACTAATTACTCAAAGATGGCTAAAGTTATTGTCCATTTTTTCTGCTCCGCTGTTCTGCATGAAAGTCCTAACGAGCCAGGGAATTTCAAAACAGCCAGAGGAGAAGCAAAATACCAGAGCAAATGGGTAAGGTTTGTGCATTAGAGCTCATCATCCGTAAGCCAGGCTCTATATGTCACGGTTTGTAAAAAGATCTGAGTTAAATGTTCGTTAAACACGGCAACTCAACCCGCATTCGATCGTAAAGCATGGTCTAGCGCAGGGATTTCCAAAGTGGGGGTCACGAGGTGATTTCCAGAGTATGTTGATTAAAATTTAAAAACCTGATCATTTAAAGATGTGGTAACCATAGCAGAAACCAGTCGATTACGTTAAATTTACTGTATCGCAAAGGACCCCCCGGTCGAAGAACAGGGTCTCTGGTACTGGGCTGAAAAGTTAGGTTTAATGTGTCATAAAAATACAGTAACACTAAGATACAGTGACTGAACTATGGGGGCAAGTTTAATGACCATAATGGACACCTGATTATATTAACTTGGAGCAAAAGACAAAATAATGTGCTTTTTAAACTGAATTCTTTAAATTTCGCTCATACTTTCCATTTTATTTAGCTAAAAAAAATCCTCAGGCACCTACTACTCCAAGGCCAGCATCCCTGATTGGATAGAAGAGCGATTCTCATAAATCAAATGCAACATGCCTTCCATGCATGAAACAAATTCCACAGACTCTAACAATAGGGCAGTGATGAAGTCCACCCCCGTACTGTGATGCTTCACAAACAAACAGAGCTCTGTATAATCCCCATAACTACAGTCCGTCTCACCATGCTGGGAAGAAACCAGTGTATAATGTAAGGCTTGTCAGAGCTTCCCAAATATCGCAAATCTCAGGCTTCGCCTGGGACTCACAATACATGCTGTGATCACTGTCTTCCTGGATAGTATCACTTAGCTGGTCACAGAATGTCCTTTATCCCTTAAAAATGGTCAACAATACTATTAGCGCCCGCCTGCCCCTCTCGCTCTCATCACCTTTCATCTCGCACTCTTCGCCCTCTTCAGTAGAACCAGACGCAGATAGGAAGGAACACTGGGAACCAGACCCGCTGCTGTCAGTGGAGGGCAAAGCTGATGGGACAGAGCAAAAGAGCAAAAAATCGCACGAGATTATCGACACATGGAGTTCACCCACTACTGAAGTACATGAGGTCTCTGTGGCTGTGATCGGAACCCCGGGCTCGGCAGAACAGTCACATGTCCGTGGGCCCTTGAGCCAGAACCCTAACCGCCAGCTCCAAGACTGCCGCATGTTGGCTCACCCTGCATTGTGACCCCCAAGCTATGGAGAGCAGGATGGGGTGGGCAAGAGGAGGATTCCAATCTAGCTGTATTCGTACTTATGCAAAAGGCAAATGAAATAATAATAATTGACACTTTTATTGACTCTTTACCGATAAATTACAAGTCTGAGTCTCAGATGGGCCAAGTGACCTTGAGAGAGGTACTTAATCACTGAACCAAACAGCCATAGGAAGGAGCATTTCTGTCACAGGATGCGCAAATAAACAATAATAAAAGTGTGAGGGTTTCAGACAGGCGTTACACTCACCTTCCGATGTCCGAGCAGCGGACTGAAGCTGGTTCTTCCGGATCTGCTGCCTGCGCAGATGGATCTTCTGCTTCAGCCGCTGAATCTCGTTGTCATTCTCCTCCTCATCCTCTTCCTCGCCATGGGGCATGTTGCACTTCATCAGTTCGATGGCGGCGATCAGTAGCTCCGAAATGTTGAAATGGGCATTCTCCTAAGGAAAGATTTTGAAATTGTGACACTGGCAGTCTCACAAAATGGTAGAGTATAGGATGAAGACCAACCCTGTGCTAGTCAACTATCAATCAATTTATCTATCTATTTATCTTTCTAACCACTGGGGTTTTAAAAGTACTTTTTTTGACATTTAAAAGAAGGGGATTAAAATAAGCTTAACAACAAAGCACAAAAAATAAAAACAGAATCAGTTCGTACAGGCAGACAGACAGACAGAGACAGACAGACAGACAGAAATAATAAAACACCACCAAAAACACAGGACTTTGACCACCCACATTCTCGGTAAGGGACCACCAATTCTGGTCCTCGTGCAAGGGGACACAAACCCCTGCCATGCTGAGACCCAAACCCAGTGTCCTCTGGGGGACTCAAGCCCCAGAGTAGTTATGTTACCTTCTCCAGGTCCGCGCAGCTGCCAAAGTCCTGCTCATTGAGAAAGCTGACCAGACTCTGCCCTTTCGACGGCTTTAGGAAGATTCCCTCTGACACACTATGGAACTGTGAGCCATCTGAAAAGACAGGTACACACAGACACATACATCAATGTGGCCGTCAATACTGGTACATATCGCACTTCCCAACCACCACGCTGACAGTTCCACATACCTGGCCTGTCAGTATAGACACTTGCTTACCAGGCTGTAAATAAAAAGAAGGGGTAGCGCCATATTCTTTTTCAGGGTACATAATATCAGCTGATCCTAAAAGACACACAAAGACAATTGTAATCAACAGAGAAGTGGGTAGTACATTCTACAGAAATGCAAAAAAAATGAAACAAATGATCAAGTGAAAACAGCAAAAAAATGCTCAAAATATCTATAAAATAAAATTACAAGACAGCGGCATTCTTCACCAACACAGCCATAGCTTGTTGCCATGCGATTTCTGCATGTTATATCTTGTTACATATTAAACATAATCACACAAAGACGTGAGGATGAAGCACAAAGAGCAGAACCTGCTAAATGTAACTTTTCTGGCTTATTCCACCACTTCCAATGCAACCAAAAGAAGACAATTGGAAACATAACACATGCGACTGGAACCCAACCAGCCAAATCCATAAATCTGAGAAAAAATGACAAACATAATGGGAGAAACGACTCAGTCACAATAAATGCATAGCAGTCATACCGGATGGAGAGAGAGAATTACTGCGGGGACGCGGGCTGGCCTGCTACCGCGTTCCCTATTATAATGGTGCTCTTGTTTCCCCCGCCTTCATGGAGGAGAAGGAGGGATAAAGGCAAATTAAGGAAAAGAGAACGTGTTTTACCAGCTGTGAAGGAGAAAAGGGGATTAGAGATGGAAAGGCAGCGGAAAACAGAGTGATGCAGAACGAAACTGTGCGTTGAGCTTAAATAAAAAGGGGAAGTGATCGTTCAGAATGAGAGGAAACACACCACCACCTAGCAGATACCTCCAGACCCAAACCAGACCACACATCTATTTCATCGGCAGCCCTTCCTTCCCATACCTTGACTGCGCTCCTGTACCAGGCCCGTGTCAGAAAATGACCTGCAGTGACCCTTGTAGGCCCGGCCAAGCTCCCCTTGACCCTCGGAATATGAGGACCGGCGGCGGGGAGCCATGCCTGTGGTACCCCAAGTAGTGGTCGAAGGTACCACGTGTCCATTGGCACTTGTAGAACTTTTGGAGCTCTGAAGGAGCTGGTGGGCCTGGCTGCTGATGGCAAGGTAGCCCGGCCCATCCTCGAAATCCCCACCCCTCGCATCTGCGACTTCCACTTCTGCCGAGGTGCCGGGCCCTGACTGAGACATCTGGGCTGTTGTCACCAAAATGCAGGGATCTGGCAAATCCTTATTGTCGGCATTGTGAGACCACAGCGCTGGCCAAGAAGCAGCAGAGGCTGGAGGTTCTGTGAGAGGTACACAGAGAAAAAGTAGTAGAGCATCGTGCTAACAGTGCAAACGTCATGGGGTCAAATCCCAGGGATCACAGATAAAATTGTAATTCTTCCCTCTGCTGCAAGTTAAATGACTAGATGTAAATTAGTGTGAGTATGTCAGTGTAAATATGCTCCTGAGCTCCACAATTCTGAATGACAGTTGGTTCCCACTTTCTCATTGTCACTGACCGATCATTTGTAATTAGCAAACTGGTACTTCTTTATGTCAAAGACACCAGTCTCCACACTGCAAGACTCTACCTTACAGTATGTAAAGTTCACGGACAACGGAAAGCACTCGCATGTACGTGTAACCTGTTCAGGTCTGCAGACACAGTACAACAGCAAAGAAAAGACACACAGCACCGTGTAACACAAACACAGGAAATGGTAGAACAAAAACAACAAAAGGGCAACAAAATCATGTACTGTGGGAACCAAGAACAAAACGATGCCGCAGCACTGCATTTTATGGAATATTTTTAAATCATTTTGAAAGCTTGGTTAATGGTTTTGCATGTGGTGACTAACACGATGATCACATGCATATGTAGTTTTGGGCGTAAAATTATTACCATGGGAAACGACATAATCTATTTTGACCAGCAAAACTAATGCAACTGAAAATTGTGCCAAATGATGACAATTGTACAAAATCATTTACATACATGTACAAAAATTTGTGTGAAACTATGTGCAGAAATGACATTAGGATATAGGGATTACACTTGTTGTTTGCAAATGTTAATTGTCACTTGAGTAATGCTCCAAAGCAATTGAGAAAAACTGTCAACAATCAACTTAATTACAATGAAATGTGCCGGGATCATTCGCTGCACCCCCTGTGTGCCTGGTATTCACTCCTACCACCGTTTCTCCACCTTGGGACAGATATATCTGGGAGTCATACCTGGGCGACCATCTCTCTGAGGACCTCGGGATGCGGCAAACTGTCTGATGAGTGATCTTTGGAGCTCCGCCCCCTTTGACTCGCTGAGGTGCCATAGCTGGGGAGACAGAGCCACCGTCACACAATGAAGCCTGCCAGGGGCAGCCACAGTGGTCATTAATGTATGAGGCAAAATGCCGGATTTAGTCCTTAACTTGGACTCTGGCAAAAAGCCAGGTCCTGCAGATAGACAAACGTATCACTGATAAAACGAATACTACAAGCAATGCGGCACAAAGGCAGGACACATTTTGATGAACTGCTCCTCTTGAGCATAGCCGATGCTCAGAGAAGACTCTGCTTACTGCTTGGGATGTTAAATAGCATAAGAAGAAAAATGTGGGAATAAATAGATATGGGAGATGACTGACAAAATAGATTTACTAATTAATATTTACTAATAACCCAATATGTGTAATCGTGTGCACAAATTTTTCATAATTAGCAGTACTACCACTACTACTACTACCAGTATTGCTATTACTACTACTATTACTAATAGTAATAATAATACTACCACTACTATTACTACCAGTACCCCTGCTACTACTACTAATAATAATAATAATACTGCTAATAATACTACCACCACTACTACTACTACCAGTATTGCTATTACTACTACTACTACTAATAGTAATAATACTACCACTACTATTACTACCAGTACCCCTGCTACTACTACTAATAATAATACTGCTAATAATACTACCACCACCACTACTACTACTGCTACATCCAACATGCAAGAAGGAACACTTCCGCAGGTCCTCCATTCTGTCTGCCATTAGACTTTATAACACCTCAGTCAGCTAAATTCACTAACTTCCCCTACTGATTGTCCACTATATATGATTGTTCTTTACATTATGCAATATCCACTGTATGTATGTAACTTGTATATTTATATCCACTATGTGTAATATCTGTATTTGTGCCATTACATCTGTGCAATTATCCACTGCATAAGTGCAATATGTGTAACTGTTTGCACAAATTTTTCATCATTTTTCTTATTCATTTCTGTTTTGTTATAGTATCTTTTATTTTTTTCTATTGATATTTTATTTTTCAGGCAAGTAAATTTGCCCGGTGTGGGATCGATAAAGTTATTGACCTTATCTTATCTTATCTTGTCTTGTCTTTGTCGTGTCTATCTTTAAATGCTGAGGATGTATGTTTTAATGCTCACCTTGACAGTGTCGATGAGTGCTAGCAGCTGAGGGTTTTTCTGCTCCACGGCCTCTAGACACTGTAGCATGGCCACCACATAGGGCTCGCTCAGGACAAACGCGTCATCTGCACCAGAGCAGGTAGAGGAAGTAAACGCGGTGCTCCGTACAGGCGAGGTGAGCTCAAAGCACAGTTTAAAGAATTGAGAAGTAGTGAGCTGACAGGCCCACACTGATCTCAGACCAGTGCCATTGTTTAAGATAGGCGACAGTAAACTTAGGCCCGAAGCATCCACAGGGTTCTTGCAGGTTTCAGTAAGTTAAATTTAAGACCTTTTTAAGACCTTTTTTAAGCCCATTATGAGTAAAATTTAAGACCAACACGATGCATTACTAGAAACATTCGAATGATAGCAGAAATTCTCAAAACATTCTGTTTTTATTGATTCAGTATTAAAACAGATAATCAAAATACTTAAAATGACAGAACTACAAGTATTTTAAGTAAGTATTTGAAACTCACTCTACATTATCTAGCCTATTAATTATCCTATTGGAACCAACGTGTTTGAAAGCTGAATGCTGAATATGAAGATACAATTGACATGCTGAATGTGAAATGTGAATCTGGCATGCACTAGCCTGCTCGTTTTCACCCCATGCATAGGCTATATGCCGACTGAAAAATCATTAGGCTCTCATTTCCGTAGGATACAATGCTATCGCACAGATCATACGATATACTGCTCAGTGTGTGTGTGAGCTGGTCAGCGCGTGAACACAGAATAAACAGCGAGCCAAACTCGTGCACGAGCCGGGAACGCGCGCGCATCGCTCCATTGTTTTCAGACTTCAAAGTTGACAAGTGAAAAGCGTACCTGCGTACCAGTTATCTGCAGCCCTGATCAACGGATTAGTTCTAAAGCCTTTTACTATTTTATTTTCTGCGGACAACGCTTCTTGGTAATGAACGGAGGTAAGAATTTTAAGACTTGGATACATTAAATTTAAGACCTAGGATGAAAATCTGGGCGTTTTTAAAACATTTTAAGGCCTTGAAATTAACTTTCTGAATTTTAGACTTTTTAAGACTTTATAAGACCCCGCGGGAACCCTGTCATCCAGCGCATTTGGCAAGCGGACGCAGAAGCGGCCGTACCGTTATAGAACTTGCGGGTGTGACTGTAGTGCTTCAGTAAAGGCTGCAGCTGCGCAGACAGACAGTGAAGCTGCAGACTGTGGAGCAGCCAACGGCCTGCCTTGTGACCCTCCCCCACATCCAGCAGACCATTACCATGTACTGGCTCCAAGTGATTAAACTACAAAAAAAAAGATACAAGGAGAGAATATGTTAATCTGCTATAGTGAAGCAGCATAACCTCCCAGAAATAGATCGTCTGCCTAGGAAATATGAATATAGACCGCAATCCTTAAAACAAATTAGTTAAGCCAAGCAAGGGTGTTGAAAAAGTAACGTACATTAGTGCGTAATTATGATGGCATTTCCTCATTCCGCAATTCATGTTATAACGTGTCATGCCAACAAAATTGCTGGCTTAGAAACACTACATCTTATTGGTTGTCATCCAGCAACATTCCTGCTTAAAGTTATAGCCTATGAATCGTTTGCTGGAGTGTTATCACACGGCACCTGTTCGACGTGCGAGGCCAGCTGTGGACAGATGTAGCGCACACACCAAACGAAGGGCCAGTAGTCTTTCTGCTTACAGTAGACCTGCAACATGACAGGACGTCGCATTATTCCCGGAGTACTTTCTCTGCTATACAAAACAGTAATTACCACATTCCATTCATTTGTAAAAATCACATACAAAATAAATGCCTGCACAATACTGTAATGCTACTGATCCCTTTTCCATGATAATCAGCAGAGCATTGATTCTTAATGGAAACTAATCAGAATACTATAACTAGCCTCTCAATTACAGGTATAATAGTAATATAATTTGCTATGTTTCTGTCTTGTGTGACATTACATGTACCCTACAATATAGTGTTCTAATTAATTACTAAGCTTCTTCTTTCTCACTGTTTCTCAGCAAAATTGCACCCACTGATGGATCAGAACATTACCATCCTCCCCAGATTATTCACTATAAAACTGCCGCGCCCATCTTGCAAAGACGCTACACATCAAACACCTGATGTGTTAAATATTTGACCAATCACTTTGCAGACTGCAAGTCAGTTGTCATTGGGTGTTACTCAATACGTGTACTTCGCCAAACTTGTGTTTTCGTGTACGCATTTTACGTCAGCTTCTATTGCTGAAGACTAGTTCCAATACTCAGGAACAGAAGTACAGAGGGCGGTAAAAAAGATGTCATTCTTGCTCCGCCCCAAATATCAAGGATACATCGGTTGCATCCTCCCCAAATGAGACCAATCTCATGATTCACTGCGCCTAAAGTTCATCCTTGGAAGGCAAGTTAGCAAGACCATTCTTGCCGAGACCACAAACAAGATCTTTGCTTTCTTGGTATTGAGAAACACCCACTGTCTCATCGTAACCCGCTCTGATGTCTCAATTCTTTTGATTGTTCATGGCAAAGGGAATCGGATGAATCTCAGGAACTATTACAATTTTGGCTTGTGATTTTGTTGAAAGCACTAATGCTATCTTGATAATTTGAGCTTCATTTTTTTCATGGAGCCCAGATACATTACATGTGTAATATATAATGTTATCAGTCAAAAGTGAAGATATTAAAAGTGAATTTCTTAAGCTAGATGACATTAGCTAGATCTCACAGGTGACTGGAAAACCAGCGGCACGTCAAATGAACTTGTAACCAAGTAACGTGTTTTTTTTATTTTTTGCTGTGTTTCTGTCTTGCATAGTGTGACATTAAAAGTACATTTCTGCATCCTTAATATCCTACTTACCAAAGAATTTCAGTCTCCATATTTCTAGGCTACTGATAACATCAATATATATAAAGCCTCTCTATAAGCTCTGCTGATGGTCCTCTGCAATAAGTAACTTGGCTCTTCACTAATCCACTAGAGATTGAGGAGGAAAACTCCAGCGTCTCCCTCAAGCCGCTGAGGCCTGACTTTCGAAGGCGCCTCACCGTGTCGTTCTTGAGGCCATGACTGAGGATGTTGTTCATGTCCTTATGCAACCTCTGCAAGCCGCCATAGTGGGACCAGACGTTAGGATTGTTAGTGGACAGCAGCCCCTCCACCGTGGTCTTCATGCTTAGGAGGAGCTTCCAGTGCTCTCGCCTAAAGTGAAGCAGGGCAACAGTAGGGTAAATAATATCCTCCACAGGGAACAAAATGTACAGCAGAAAGTACAGCCTTCCGCCATCAAGTCACCAACTTAAACTTACTCATACACAAACCTTGGCAATTAACATTTGCTAACCAAAGTTGTAGCTACAGAAACTATAGTGTTGATTTTCATACAAGCTAGTAATATATATCCGTCCATTTTCCGTAACCACTTGTCCCATTCACGGTCGTGAGGGTCCTGGAGCCTATGGGCACAGGAAAGAACCCAGGATGGAGAGCCAACCCATCGCAAGGCACACACACACACCAATCACTCACACAATAATCAATCACTCACACACCAATCACTCACACAATAATCAATCACTCACACAATAATCAATCACACATGCAGGCATCTGGCAGCTTCAATTAACCTCAGTGTGTTTTTGGACTGTGGGGACAAACCGAAGTACCCAGAGGAAACCCCACCACAACTTGATGAGAACACGCTAAGCCCCATACTTGGAGCCATGGTGAAGATTATATCCCGTGTCCCAGAAGTATGAGGTAACAGTGTTAACAACCGTGTCACCACTTAATAATACATATTTTAAGTATAAATATATTGTAGTGGTTGCTACAGGTTAGTGTACGTGAGCAATGCTTCCTGCTCTGGAAGAGCGGGGTAAGGATGGGGTTAAGTTTGGGTTCCCATGAGCCTCGGGGGCTGTTTGGTTCAGTTATGAGTGTTTATGATTATTCCTGTCCAAGTTTGTTCTTGTTTATTAATGTGTTACTTCTGTAAGTAGAAGGGTGAGTGTATATAGTTGTGATAAAAGGTTATATTAAGGTGAGGTTATTGTGCTGGGATGGCGTGTGATATACAACTTGGAGCAGTAGTAAGTCAGAGTATTACTACACACAAACTAGATTTTAAAAATCCATTATAATGTGGTATTCTTACTGCTCAATCTACCAGTTGTGAAACAAAGGGTTCTGGCTTTGTGACACTGGCATCGATATCCAGTCCTATTGTTTTCCTATCCACACCCATTGCAACAATATTTTGTAATTTGAGTAACACCAGCTGAAACTTTACATGTTATAAAAAAAAGTATACAACCAGATGTATTATAAGTGCAAAAAAAGGTGAAAAAAGGTTTATGATTACAAAACATTGTCCGAGAAGTAAAGTTTGATAGGTAGAACACTGACATACTAAGAGGGGTTAGGAAGATTAAAATGAAAAATTTCTTGGACCAGTTTGAATTATGGAGAAACTAAGAAATATAGGTGACCCTCGGTGGTAAAACCGCTGGGCCAGAATTCAAACACGTAATTTCGCGGACATAAAATACACACACCTAGACGACATTTAAAGTGTGCAGATGCCATGTTCATATACACGGCGGCACAGTGCAAAGTCTGGTCATTGACCCGTAATAGCGCGCTATGGTCAATATTCACTTTCTTTATTGACCCCTTTATTAAGATCAACTCCCAGCACATTTGCGCACTTCACACACACACATTCATAAGCTTCGTAAAAACAAAGAGGGAAAAACTGGCAGGAAAAAAGAACTATTTTCAGAGACAAATGGCACAGGCGGAAAAGCCAAATTTGGGACTGAAGCTAAATCTCTGAACTAAACTTAAATCCAGACTCCTGTAAGTAAACCTGCCAACAGCCACCTCCACGCTTATTCTCCAGGGCACCGCTCTCAAAGCCATATTGCTCTCTTAGTATTACTCTGCATTAGCAAATTTGTCAAAAGAGTGTTTATCTTACGGACTTCTTACTTTTTAATCGTGTAAAATTAGCCTGGAAAACACTCGTCACCATCTTCCCGCAGTTAAACTCAGTAGTCAGACTACACCGTTAATGAAAAACTGCGTTACTGAACATGCCGGGCTGCAGTCATTGCAGTAACGCGGTATTATCATGGTAAATGTTCATTTCAGCTTTAATCCAAGAACAACCACCTGCTTAAAATCCGGCGACTGTCTCGATTATCAATCGAAAACGGATAATGTTTCGTAAGTAATTCTGCCGCACAAATACTACCAAACAGGTCGGACGTCGGCGTAAATAAATGAATAACCTGATTATAATTTATAGCTACCGTAAGTACGCCTTGAAATGACACTGAGCTGAAATGCGTTACGGCGCAGACGTACCTGCCTTCGCTACTTTCTGTCTCCATTACCGTGGACGGGGGTACCAAAACATGAGCAAATAAAATAAAATAGAATCGTTTATGTCATCGTTTAACCTGCGTCTTCCTTAAGTGACTATTATAGTAATCATCTCTCTCTTGCTCTTCTCCCAGGAGGAAAACTCCGCTCCGCCCGTCTTCATCACCTCCTACTTCCTCCTCCTTTCAGACCGGGCTGCTTACTGGCAGCCAGCAATGTGTTTATTTTCAGATCTAAATTAAAATTAGAATTAAAATGTTACTTTGGTTTCTGCACGCTAACGGTAAAACTGATCGTCCCTTAAGTCCAACCACTGCTAGATCTTAGGATGTTATGAACGATGAAGGAAGTGCACTTGCTTCAGCGCGTTTTGGAAAGATCGCCAGAAACTGAAACTTCCATGTGCGTTAAGCTCACCGCCACGTGATCTTGTTGTAGGTTATTTATTTATGTATTACATCTGTCAAATGTTTTACATATCTGTTTGAGTTGTTTTCCATATATGGTCGTTCGTTAAGCTACTTGTTTGTGCGTATCACCAGAAAACCTCTCTGATCCATGCTCACGTCTGAATCTATTTACTGCTGATTTCGATAGTTAGTGCAGAAAATGCAGCTTAGTTACTAAACTATATAACGGCAACATATGAGACCACAAAACAAAAGAATAATAGGAAGAAGATTCATAATAAAACTGGCAATAGTAACAATAATTAAGGATAACAGTGATAAAAGGCAAGGTAGTAAGAATACTAATCACTACATTATAAGTATTCAGAGGTACAGTGTTCACCAATGGTTGCAGTGCAAGTGCAAGGGAATGTGCATGAAATATACTGTAAATTACTGCATACTGTAAATGTAAAAGTTATAATACACTAATACTAAAAATACTATAATATTATAAGTACTGTAGCACTAAAAATTGTAGCTAAATATATATTTGTAAATACTGAATACAGATGTTGTCTGGGGCTGATATAGCCAGTGAAGAGAGAGAAGTTAAGTCAGTTTAATCGAGGAGTTGAATAGCCTTTTGGCCTGGGTGTTATGGCAGGGCATGACGAAGCCATGTAGCAGCTCTCAACAAAAGGGGCTTATTTAGCAATACAGAACAGAAAGAGAGAACCAGAAAATAAGGAGACCATGAGGGGTCAAAACAAAACTGGCAAAACAAACTAAGGCATAGGGCAACATCAAGAACAGCAATACAAAAGGCAGGAAGGGGGACAGGAAGCTACAATAATTGAAATGCGATAATTATAATGGCTACAGATGGAAACACTAACAACAAATCACTGAGGAAGAGAAGGAGAGCAGGCACTTAAATATACTACTAAATATACTAAAGAAATTCAAAGAAATACATGAATGTCATTTAATCTAGAAAACAAAAGTAATTGCAATATATAATAGATTTACTGCAGAAATTGTACATCTATATACTGTCTCTAAAAGTGTAGAGCGAGTAAACTGTAAAAAGTATATAACTATAAACTGTATAGCAAAAAGTAAAACATCATGGCAAATACAATTATAGTTTATTCCAATACATGTGACTCTGTACTGTCTATGTAATGTACTGCTCTGAGGTGTTGGAAAAGCCTGTATAGCAAGGCGTTTGCAGGCAGGTTGTGTTAGCTCAGAAAGCTGGTCTGGTTTCCCATCCAGTATGTCAAACATGATTGCTATGCAACAGGTTAGGGACTAGTTTGGTTTTCTGTGTAAATAGAGAGTTTGGGACATTTCTTTCGTTGGGCACTGCAGTCAGTAAAGCCGCCACTGAGTTTTGGGGGAAGACCCACCATGGTATGCAAAATGACAGATAAATAACTTATTTAGGTGACAGTTCAAATATTGTGTTCTTTCATTCTGAATAACATGACATTTTTATAAGAAAGATACAGTATATGCTGTGTATGCCAGCATAGATAGTATGTAATTAAACTTGGGCTGTTGCAAACATAAGCATATTTACAATAGTAACTTGAATTGTATCTAAAAATTGGTTGCCTATTTTCTGAGAGAGTAAGTAGACAATTATATCTGGGTTATTACCAACGTCACCAGTCACAACTACATGGCTGGATTAAAAGGTAACAGTGGAGATTTTTCTTGGAATTTCAACTGTAGTTTCTCTGTATTTACCTACTTATTACCTGTGGTAATCATCCAGTAATATACTGTAATTTACAATTTATTTACTGGGAAATTACTTAGTAATTAGGAGACTGTAATAGGGAGAGTCAACATGTTTACAGCAACGTTCCAATCACAGGCACAGAGGCTAAGCGCACTGAGCCACACACTGAAATGATTAACGTATTGTTGCTGTATTGATGCACTGTGGTTTGTTGTTTTTATGTCACTGTAAGTAATATGAAAGGGTAAAATGACAAAGCACATTAGCAGCAGTGAGGGACGGTTGGGAGACGCTGACTGGGATGGACTCTGCAGTCTCAGTCTTCAGTGGCTACTGGGGGTGGTGAGATGGAAACTGAATCTCTAGGGAAGAAGCTGTTTTTCAGTTGAGCTGAAGCTCATGAGAAAGTGGGTCACACAGCAACACGATGAACCCTGAATGCACAAGTCATTCTACCAAAAAATGGTTAAAGCAGAAGAAACATCATGTTTTGAAATGGCCAAGTCAAAATCCGTACCTTATTCCAGTAAGAGCATTGTGGAAGGTCCTGAAGCGAGCAGTTCATGCGTCCCTGAGCTGAAGCTGTTCTGTAAGGAGGAATGTGCGTAGATTCCTCCAAGGTCACCCCACTCACTGACAGCAAAGGTTCACACGCTTTTTCCACACACATATATGTATCAGTGGAATATTTTCCTCAATAAATAAATGAACAACTACAATGTTTTAGTTACATTTATTTAACTGGGTTCTCTTTATCTACTTTTAGGATGTATTTTACATCATATTTATGTAAAAACTGCAAAAAGCCACACAAACTTTCTAGCACCACTGTATGTATGTGAATTTATTTGAATTCGATTCCATTTTAAATCCTTAAATTTAAATTCAAATTGTATCAAATTATGGTATTTAACCATAATTCAAATTCAATTCAAATTCACAAATCGAATTGGAATTTTAAGGTCATTGTAAATGGTGCACAACCCTGATTTCAACATTGTTTATCTATTTTCCTATATCCAGCTGCAAACAAAAATTTTATATGGTACCACACTTATACTATAAAAATATGAACCGTTGGGACTACTTTTTCAGGTAAAATCTTACAGAAAAGCGACTTAGCTAATAAAATAATCTAAAAATATTTGGTGGAAGGTAATATTCAGTTACAGTAGAATAGCGTGTCAGATGGTATACATCTTACAGCCACTAGGTGGCGCACAAATCCAATTTTTCATGCTCAGATTTAAGTTGCGCAGCTGTTGTACCTGACATGGGCTATTACGTAATTGACATCGCTGTATTACGGCGAGTGAAAATTCTCCTTATATCTCTGTTATTTTTAAGGGTGTATAATATGATCTTAAAAGCACCAGGGAAGAGCTGATTTATTTAGCCATATGATTACATTTAACCATCTATTTGTTTGTATGCTTCAAGTTAATATGGTTTTAAAAAGCATTCTGATGGATGCTAAGAGAGGCAACTGACCCAGTGGGATGAACAGTAGTAAATTAGCAGCGGAAAAAAATATTTAATCGTTTCCTAAATGGCTGTTGCATTACTATAGAATATTTAACTGGATGACTCAGCATATCTAACAAGGTCGGCTTGCGATCATCAATCAATAATATTTGTTTTCTAAAATTTTAGATTCACACATAAGCATTTTAAATCAGCGATAAGCTGCATTTATTGTCAGTAGTATTAAACCCTTATTTTATCTTAATATAACTAATACAGGTAAAGAGAGGCATGTTGCTGCAGTCAGGAGTCGAATGTCGAGTGGGCGGGGCAATGTGGGAGGGGTTTATAACCGTTATCATGTGACACTCCAACCCTAACCATAAGCCCCTCCTACTCAACACTGCTCCTCCCACTCAACGCTCTGTTCCCGCTGTATCGACATATAGTTGTGTTCAAAATAGCATTCCGGCATCACTTACTTGATCAATCACGGTTTATGGTAGAAATTATATTTCTACATGGCAAATAATTTACTAGTAGGTGTAGTACAGTAATAGAAAACCAACAGACCGAACAGTCATGACATGCATGCAGCTGATTCTGTGTAACTGAATCATTACTTGAAAGGGGCGTGCTCAAAATAATAGCAGTGTGGAGTTCAGTTAGTGAGGTCATTCGTTCTCTGAAAAAACAGGTGTCAATTATGGCCCTTATTTAAAAGGAAGGAAGGCAGCAAATGTTGTACATGCTGGTTATAGTGCAATTCTCTCTGAAAATCCAGACACTGTGCATAAGTACAGCGTACTTTAATTGGAGAGGGAAAAACATATAAAGAAGTGCAGAAAGTGATTGACCCTGCTCTTATGAAATGATCGCAAATGCTTAAAAATGGCAACCAAAACCTGAAAGAAGAAGAAGATAAGAAAGATAAGAAAGAAAGATAAGAAGATAAGAAAAGAGAAATGCAACATTTTGTGGACTAATGAAAGCAAGATTGTTCGTTTTGGGTCTAGGGGCCGCAGACAGTTTGTCAGACGACCCCCAAACACTGAATTCAAGCCACAATACACTGTGAAGACAGTGAAGCATGGTGGCGCAAGCATCATGATATGGGGATGCTTCTCATAGTACGGTGTCGGGCCTGTTTATCGCATACCAGGGATCATGGATCAGTTTGAATATCTCAGAATACCCGAAGAGGTCATTCTACCTTGTGCCGAAGAGGAAATGCCCTTCAAATGGGTGTTTCAACAAGACAACGACCCCAAACACACCAGCAGACGAGCAACATCTTGGTTCCAGACCAACAAGATTGATGTTATGGAGTGGCCAGCCCAATCCCCGGACCTTAACACAATAGAAGATTTGTGGGGTGACATCAAGAAAGCAGTTTCTGAGGCAAAACCAAGACATGCAGAAGAATTGTGGAATGTAGTTCAATCATCCTGGACTGGAATACCTGTTGCCAGATGTCAGTAGTTGGTCGACTCCATGCAACACAGATGTGAAGCAGTTCTCAGGAACGGTGGTTATACAACTAGATATTAGTTCAGTGATTCAAAGAAAAGCAAAATCTTGAAACATGTTTCAGTTTTTACAGTGAATGTTTGAGTTTGTAAAGAATGCAGACTTGTATTTTTTGAACAGCCTAAAATGGAATTTTCTTCACTCTCTATAAAGGAATAACACAAATTTGTTAAATCGTGTTTTGATTTGGAATAGAATGTGGTGTTCCCAATGCATTTGCTTGCGTGGAAATAAAAGCCAATCATAAGGATTTTGAGCTTTATTCACTTCTTAAACACACTGCTATTATTATGAACACAACTGTATACTTGTGTAAACAGCTAAGACAGATGTACTAACACACCCTTTGTTCCTTACATTCTGATGAAATAGCAGGCAAGTGTCTCCAGTGACCAGTTTACTCTTGGGTTAACAGATTAACTGCAAATGATTGTGTTAAAATGCACAAAGACCATGTCTGAAGATATACCTAAATTTTCCCCATTTAGGAGACACTGTGCTCGATATTTATGAACCACAGAGATCATGTGATTTTCCTTTAAAACACACATAAGACCATCTGGAACTCTGATTGTTGCATTTATTAAATACATTAAAATTTGCAATGTAACAAAACTTTTCTGCATATGAAATTCAAAACACAATTTACATGAACAAAAAGACGGCTCACTTCATTGTCTCCATCGAGCGCGTTTGTAACACCAGGATTCTAATCCAAGATCTCCATCGATGCCAGCTCTTCGCTCCAACATCTTTCCATTTCCATTGTTCACAGACTACTTTGTTACAATAAAGAGTGCTAAACCAAAACATGAGGTAAGAAAATGGTCTGAAGATTATAGATCATGCAGAGCATGCTAAACGGCAAAAAGAGGGGAAGAAAAACAAGACACAAAGTAACAAAAAAAGAGCAACATAAAGGATGTGCATTACAAAGTAAAAACTGAATTACACAGTTTGCTTCTTTGGTTACAAAGTAGGCTGAACAATTTCACAGCTTTTTTTTTCTTTTTTAATTCCCTCCACCCGAATAATGTGCACAAGTAGTTTACTGGTGCACAAGTCTTTTTTTCCAAGATGGGGAAATATGGCGATTACCTTTCCATTCAATAGATAAAGAAACTAGCAAAAGAAATGAACTTTTTCCTATTTATCAAAATAGTTCACCAAAGATTCATTTAAGATTTTATGTGACAAGAGCTTGTGTTTAATGTACAAACGTGCCATGTTCTTTATACTATACAAAATGTACACTCAAACTGGATCTTAACTATTTGTTAAACTATCCCAGTCAAATTGCCTTTAGTGTTAGAATTATGCCAGGATTTACTTTATTGCCCAGATATTTAAATAGATTATGCAATACACCGCCATATCAATGCATAACCAATTGTCTTCCATATCAAATGCTGAAAATCCAATATTTTTAAGAATGGTTCTGTGACATTGTTCATTTACATTATGAAAATAGCAGCCCAGTAATAAATAAAATAGAGTAAAATTGAACTGTATGGATTTTATGGATTGGATTCATGTTGAAACATAGTGGCCCCTAAAAACTCATCTCCTCAGGAAACAGAAAGGCTCAAAGTTGACCTCCGTGTAAAACAGGACTCATCTCGCTCGGATCCTCGTCTTGACCTTGGTAATCGCTCTACCGCGCATCATGACCATTCACTGCAGCCGACCGGGACAGTCCCGCAACTTGCCTCTAGGATCCAGGCCCAGTGTCATCTCCCGTCGCCATCCGCTCAGCCCTCATCCTGCGTTGCAGTTAACACCCCCTGGACAAGGCCAGCGTGAGGTTTCAAGCCAAAAGAAAGCTCTCACACAATGATTGTCTAATACTGGGATGGACAAACAGCATACACTGAAGCTCTTCACAGGTTGAAGACCGATGGCAAACAAGACAGGCTTTTAAATTTTTTTTCCTTTTAAATTGCAGACAACATTTTTTTTTTTTTTTTTTTCCCTTGCCCACATTTTGTCTGTGGGTAATAAAATGCACTTCACGCTGAGGAGACATTAGGCTGCTGGGGGAGGGTCACTGGCAGAACGCCTTCCTGGGGGGCCACGCTGACTGGAAGCTGCTGTGGAGGAGTGCTATGACATGGGTTGTTCGGCTGGACAGAGAGCTGGGACAGCTGGTCATTGTTGGCCAGCGATTTCAACACTGCATTCTCCCTCTCCAGCACAGAGTTTCTCTCACAGAGCTCTTTTATCTGTTCTTTCAACACCTCAACCTCCTCACGAACAGCATACATTAAATGGCTTTTCACCAGATCCTGTGACGTGAAGAGGGAAAAAAAGTTTATAAAAACATGACAGGAACATAAGCAACAATCACATAAGGTACAATCAAAATTTAAAAATTACTACCAGTATTATTTCTTCAAAGCAATTTACATAACAGAAGGTTTTGTGGGAAAGTTTATCAGTCATTATAAGCAGGCAAAGTTGCATTGTTCACAAACAAAGCCAATTATCATTGACAAATACAACTTACCATTGCTTGCTCTATTTTGTTATCAATGGCTACAATACTTGCTCCAGATGCACTAGAAGAGGGGAAAAAAACACATTAAATCAAAAGAAATTAGAAAAATCATCTGGATATTACATCCTGGGCTGTCAGACCAGGTTAACAGTAAAACAGTCAGCAAACCCAATGGTAGAATTCAATACGGACTGGTTTTGTCCATCTTCACTGATAACGCAAAACCATTCAGCTCACTTCACTTGCTGCGTTCTGCACTGCTACTTTTCTACAGCAGGGTGCACATTCGATAGTGATCACAAATACAGATAGTGATCAACATTATGTGGGAGTATTATATAGTCTTTACTTTTAGTATCTCTAAGCACGCGAGAACTATGCCTTGGCATAACCGTTTATCTAAAGATAAATTAAGTTTTATCAAATATTGTAAGGAACGACATACGACCGATGCTTGTCATTTATACAATGCTAATGGTGGGTGCTCACAGCCTCCCGAAATAAGAAATCTAACATAATAAATCGGGACTCCGAATCTGTACCAAACGAAAAACCCACATTGTACTGGTTTAATGCCAACTAATTAGCCAACAAAAACACTGCAGAAACAAATCAATTTCAACTAAGATCGTGCGCCCCACACGTCGTTAAACAATCTCCCCATCTTCCCTCCCGGTTCGCCAAAAACACTAACCCCCATCGATTTCAGGTCATAAAAGCAGTATCGAAATACTCCTTTTAAAAAGGCATTCCTTTAGCCACGGCGTCGGTTACACTTCAATGTTCCTACGGATGCCCACTGTTACAGCGCCAGACACATGCAACTTTCTTTACCACCCCGTTTAACTTACTGTGCTCAATATCCAGATTATGAGACAGACGGTCAGACTCCCTTACTTCACCTTTCCTATTGATATTTCGAGTTGATCGGCCTTTGCTCTTGCAGAACAGAGAAGCGCGCATTTCACGCCTAACAAAGAGCCCGACTGTCTGCAGAACGCTAGACGGCGCTCCAGCTGCATGGATATAATGTTACAGGGGTTGTCCGTACATTTTTTTCCTAATCACTGGCGTTTAATCAAAACGGTAGAAAGTGTATTTGCGCGAACTAACAAATAGACACAAAAAAGTTATTATTGCCATGTTATTGTATAAACGGTGCATTTTTGGCGGACACCGCAAACAGAAACGTTGCGTTAGTTGGGCGAGTAGCATGCATAGATATCGGCAAATTGACAGCCAAGAGAATTGAAGCACAAATTTACTGGTTTCTAAAATGCGGAACCAAGCAACACTATGCATATTTAAAAACAAAATTTAAGGGGAAATTCAACACTTAAAATACACGGCATTGCCCAGAGCTCCGTACGTGACATGCAGCAGGTATCCCGAAGCGCGCACGTGGAGAGACCCCAATATTATGACAACATGACTTATGTCTTTAAAGACCGATTTAAAAAAATAAAAAATTAAAAATTTTTAAAAAAGCTAGATATACAATTAAAGGCAACTAAATGCTATAATATGTGTTCACAGCCGACGAGTGTTGGATTGGAAAGACTGTAAAACGTTTTAGTCGTAAAACGTAAAATTCATTTTTTTTAAAAAGTGAGAAAAATAAAAATAAAATACCTGAACCGCCTTCTGCATGAGCCAAAGTTCCCTGAATATGTGGGTGAGGATCCAGGTGAGCAAGTCAATCTGTAAGTCATCTTGCTGCGCATATTCACCTTTAAGGTCTGCTTACAGATTTGCTAAATAACACTAAGTGCTGTTGGTAACGTTGTAGAAGATTATGACGTTAGGGAACAACTCGTCTATTTTAAAAGGAGTCATATGAACAAAGTAAATAGGTTTGGGAGGGGTTTGCTGCACTGCTCCACGCCCCCACCACGTGAACGACATCTACGGAGACGAAAATACTGCACCGTCCCAAGACATACTAATAGCAGCACGTTTACATTTTCTTAATTTAACAGCAATTCAGCTGAGCTACACATTCCATTTTATTCACGTGTATACTTGTATAATCACAATGCAGTACGATTTTAAAATGTGCATGAATACAGCTTTCCCTGGTCAACTTCAGGAAAAAAAGGATTGATTATTGAATAAAAATATTCTACTGAAATATATACCACGAAAGGCTAGATTTAACACTACTGTAAGTACTTCAAGTTAAAACCGGAACCCGCGAAATAAATATTTAAATAGAACAGGTCCGACGTCGTGTTACGATTTCAACCCGCGTTGCCATCTTCTCCTTTCAAAAGTTTAAATGAATAGCAAAAGGAAATGTAGAATGTAGTTTTATTTCCACAATAACAAAACTAAATGACAGCTCTGTACCAATCCAAATATTTCAGTTATTAAGTCGTTCTCCAAATCTCCCGTTCACTTCTGCAAATCTGTCAGGGTTAAGGTGACATTAACCTTTGTGCCCCGTGGTCAAATAGTCTGTCAGAAGTCATTTAAACTCACTGTCATTCCAGTAACCCTATTAAAGGGCAGAAGTGAAACATTTTTCCCCTATTGTTCCACATTTTAGGGTTGCCTGCATTTCACAAAAAAACACAACTAAAGTTTACGGAGAAGAGGATTCATAAAAACTGTATGAACACAACCCCACAAATGCAAGAATCAATATTTGGTCGCTGGAAGTTACTGACAGAAGATTGCGAGGAATACTAATTTACATAGCTAAAGCGTGGGGGATTTGATTTTACCATGTGAAAAGCAATCCTTGTGATTAAAATTAATACAGCCATCTGCTGGCTGAATTATGTATGAATGTATGTATGGCATAACACCGACAAGCGTTTCAACTACTTTAACCATGAACAAGTTTTACTAAAACCGAGCTGTAAAACTTAAGGATTAAAATAAAATAAATGAAACAGTAACAGAGTGAAGAAAAAAACGAATTCTCCATGACATCATTCGGACAGAAAACCAGTGCTACAGAAACCGATTTGGTGATATATCAAATTTTTGAAAATAATTAGCTTAAGCAGTTAAATATGCTCAATTAAAAGTTGAAAACTTTATGGAAATCATTTTTAAAAACTTGCAAAGCTTGATGCAGATATGCCTAAACACTCGTGACAAGTGGAAATATGCAAGAAAATGGTTAAATTAACAAAAATTCTTTGAGCCGCCCCAGTCTAAACAGGGATTGAGTGCATATAACAGAACCATTCTGACCCACATTTCCCTCAGTGATGTTTCTGCAAAACAAAGATAAGCTGCCTTAGGGAGTCTGAAGATGGACAAGTTTATAACGAAGCTTTCATTTAAATGTAAATGCTAACTGGTAAACAGGGGAAAGATCCCTGTATAAAGCAGACCTTCCATTTACTTGTACGTGACTTTAACCTCATCGCGCTGACTTTTCGCCTAGTACAGTAATGTGCCTGAACATGAAGGAGTACACTAGATATTTGGCTACCCCATATGCTCCGCTTTAGAAGTGCTAATTTTTAGGGGGTAATGAAGAAAAACAAATCAGAATGGGAAAACAGTCCAAACATCTACAATACGTCTGCAACTGAGCTCAAATTTAACAAGGGAAACGGGGAAGGGAAAAAAGACATCCAAAAATGGATTAAGCATTCATAAATCACTGGGCCTGTCACATCACTGTTACTGAATATCACTGAAAGATTTTATCATTTTAAGATCTTAACTTTAGTTGCCTAGAGTCTAACTGTACTACAAAACTAAGGCACTTCAATACTGATCAATCATAACGGTTCAGATTAATAGAACCGCATGAAATCCTTGCATGTTAAAGGATTCTGTATTGTATCCCTACACCACATATCTAGACCACTAACATTTCAAGGAAAAAATAAAAATCATGAAGTGTGTTGAACAAAATGGTGTACTTTAGGTTTTGAATGGTCTGCCCCACAGTCGAGTTTTTCCCGTAACCCTGCTGTTGCGAGATTTTGCATATTTCAAGGTTTTTTGTTTTTTTTTTTTGTTTACAGAAAGACATCGGTCATATTATAGCAGAAATGCCTGAATTTGTACTCCGCTTACTCAGATGGCAAAGGTCTATTGCACATTTAATCTGTCGAACCAAAGGAACTGTAGCCGAGAAAACACACCTACACCTGGGGAAGATTTATATATTTTTTCTCCTCCAAGCAAGGACAAAATATTCCGAGAAAAGTGATAACTAGATTTATATAATAAAACGGCAAAAGTTTTCTGCAGGCCCTTGGTTTGCCAAAACAGATCGGTGATCAAGCGCAAGCAATGATTCCCTGTGACACTGCATAACCAAAGAACTGATTCATGCACAGATGTCCCTGGTTAGCCAAGATCAAAAGCCTTGCCCTTCTTATGTCACTTTAGGCTGTTGCTTAAGGCCAGGGTACAAACCTGTTTATGTGGCAGATCTGTGCTTTAGACTAATACTACGCACAATCACCTGGCAACTTCCTACTGTATTGGGGATTCAACCTCAGAAAGACATCTTAACTCTTTATCCCTGGGAACAAAAACTGATGCAGGATGAAACCGCAATTCACACACACACAAACAACAGCAAATTAAGCATTAAGCACTTCAGCTATTTCAAGAAAGAGGCCCAAAAGACATTTTCGTATGGCTACATTGTCCTATAAGACTGTTCTATCCAAACGTCCTGTCATATTTCATCCATCCACTTTCAATAACTGCTTATCCAATACAGGGCTGCGGTTAACCACAAAGCCAATCCAAGGCAGCTCAAGGAACACAAACACACACTAGCGGCAATGTACAGACACTTTCACATCAGATGAGAGAGAATCCATGACAAGTATGCTTTGTATAAGGTTTCTCATTTAACCCCAAGCTGAAACTTATGGTGATGCTGCCGGAAATTCAGTAAGGAAGTCAGTATCGTATAATGGTTTAATCTATCCAGTTTCCACAAGCCCCTTTTCCAAAGCACAGGATATGAGGGATTGTACAAGGAGGGAGAAACACTGCATGGGATGCCAGTTTGCCATCGAACACATCAAGGACAGTGCAGACAAATCAATGTCTTTTGGACTGTGTGGGGAAACCAGATCACCCACAGAAGAAATCCACATCAAAACAGGGAGAACGTGCAAACTACACATCACATTCCACAACCCCAGAGAAGCAAGGTTATAAACAGCGAGTTACCTCACACTGCCTGTCATTTTTCAGCGAAGCAGAAAATCTTGTTTGTGAAACACCAGCATTAGGCAAAAACAGATTGGACAAGCCAGGAAGCACGCTCAGCTAAAATTGGACAATATTTTGCATAGATGACAGGCATCTTGCTTTCCGTAAGTCGTACAATTTCAAAGAGCTCACAAAAAACCAAGTCATTATATCAACAATGTAGGGGGATGAATGTATTTGTTCAATACAATAGAGGGGAAAAAAAACAACAAGTGACCCACAGCATCTGAGCAACAGTGCTTCTTAGATTTCTATATGTGGTCAGACTACATGACACTAATCGACTACACACAACTAGTAAAGTAGCGATAAGTATTAAAAGCAAAGAGACAGTGTACTGCTGGAGAGCTGAATATCCTGAGATGTTGATGATTCATGTCAAATAGGTTTGTCAACAATGACATGTGCGTCAAAATGTACACTTATGGAAAGCAACTGTCTCACCGTACATTACACACTAATCATATCTACTATGCTTTCTGGTTTCAATTCGTGAAATCTTCTCCATCTCCAAGTAATCCATAGTGTCCAAAGTCCCAGAAAGATATGTAGTTTCATCATATCCGGGGTGTAGGGCGGGATAAGTGACAGGCCTCCATGCAACCCATACCAGGATAAGCAGTGAGAACTTCAGTGGATGGTCCTAATGCGAGGCGTCAATGGCGCCCTCTGGTGATTGTGATAAGCAGCAAGGATGGACACTCCGACCTAGTTTCATATCGCATAATACAGCACCAAACGCAACAGTTCCCCTACTGCCCATACAAGCATTTTCTCTTCAGTGACAAATCCAGTTAATTTTAATATAGCCTCCCATTAGTCATCAGCCACAAAGTGTTAGTCACACAAACAGGAAAGGGGGGGGGGGGGGGGTAAGCAACTTGAAAAATATTGTCAAGGTTTGTCAAAAAATGTCGAGACATTCATGAATATGCAACCCATATTTTATTAAAGATGTTCGCATATAAACTGCCATGTGGGGGAACATGGAAACCAAATCAGCTTTCGATTAACTTTTAATATACGATTGTTAATATACGATTACAGGCCATTATGTAAACATGGTTCAGTTACACTGGATCATAAGAAGAATGCCCGGCAGTAATCTTCCATTAGCAGCACCCGAACCACAACGCTATTTGTTAATGCGTCCCAACATGAAAAAAATAAGCCATGTGACTTTAAGAATGAGGTGTTATGAATGCTAGAGTGTCATACAGCATGTGCTGTTGAGGGTGTGATTTGCCTAGGGAGGCATCCCAAACATGCTGGTGCCATGCTCACACAGGGGCTCGGTGCTGGCTCACACATGAGGACCATACCTATAACTGTGGCTCTTAGAGTCCCGTAACTTGCTAGGGGGAAAGGCTTGGTAGAAAGCAGTGGAGGGGTTCCTGCACAAATCAAGAGTCAGAACGTAAGACGCATGACCCACAAGTGGCCAGGAGAGAGCATTTCAGTGCCTGCCATGAACTGCGGCGGCTTTTCGGCTTACTCTACAGCACTAGAAGGCTGCATTTCCGTACTCCAAGCCTTGGCAAAGGCGGCCATTCATGAAAGTTCAGAATCACATGTATGCTTAGTTGCAACATAAGTTTCTCCATGCAATGATCGCAAAAACATCACCATAAGCAGACAGTTATGTCATGACATATTAAACAAAAGCCAAACAAAATGAACGACAACAGGAGGAACACAAGAGCTCAGATGACTATTTTCACTACTCTTCCAGATGGTGAATTTGCTTTTTATACAGCTGCCTTGTTAAATTTCTCCCTTCCAGCTTTCGTGGAATAGGTCAGGTGTTATGCTTGCTTACATCCATAATGTACACAACCTGAATCATCACACAACAAAAAGAAAACCGCTGCCACACTCTGTCATGGAATTCTGAGACAGAAACCGGAGTTCGGTTTAACCCGAGACCTGACCTTCAGACAGAGAAGTCTTCATTTACCATTTAAACCAACAGATACTGATGCAGATACACTGACAAATTATTACAGTTGGTTGACCAAGTATCCATCTCCCAACCGGATATCCAGGACAAGGTCACGTGGGGGGGCTGGAGCCTATCCCAGGCAGCATGGGATACAAGGCCGGGGAACACATTGGGCAGGGCACCAGTCTACTGCAGTGTGCACATGTGTGTGCTTACAAACACACACCACCCAAAAACCTGCCTTCAAATCTGCCTTCAGCCGACTTAAATTCTAACGACAAGCACTGATGCCCATAGGGGGATTCCAGCCACACACAGCATTAGGGACGCACAGACTACATTTTACGTGGCCGATCCCGATTTTTTTAAGCCTCACATACCAATACCGATCCTGGCCAACCCCAGGTTTCTTAGTTTAATAATACTTAGCAGGTTAAACCTTTTTTAAAATAAAATAATAAAAAAAACACCCCTTTAATGAACTTAGCTTTCTGCAAGCAAAATATTTTAAATAACCTTTTCAAACAAAAAGGGCTCCGCAAGCGTCAAATTAAACTGGGTGTTCCAAATGCTTCTGGGGTAGTTCCTCCACGGACAACTTTTCGTTCATCTTACTGTGAATTTAACGTCTCCGTCCCACACTTTAAGGAATCTCCAAGTGTGGAAGATGCTGCAACTGAGGACAATGCACTCGCACACACACACATAGTCAGTAAGGGTGTAATGATACACAAAAATCACGGTTCGGTACGTTTTAAGTACAGCAGGGGTAAAAGTAACAAAAATGGCTTTTTCCAATAGTGGTTTACTGAACAAAGTACAGTACGACCGTTTTTCATAAATGAAAAAGTCTCTGTCAATACTGCTGCAACCGACTAATAAAAAAAGTAAAATTTACTTAAGTAATTCAAAATAAATAAAAACCTGTGGTATGCAAAAACGTTTGACGATACATGTGGCAACTGATTGTTGTAACAGCGCAAATGCGTACATTTTTTGTGCATTTGCACTGCTATAACTAGAGATTACCGTGCACTTTAGCATATAAAAGCTAAATTGTACGGTAATTTGTCATATCAGCACAGATGCACATTAAATAAGAAAAGTAAGTAAGATGAATGTATTCTTGCGTACCGGTTACGTGCATCCCTGTAACTGTATACATCTTACATATAACATTTATAAACAGAGAAAGGCTGATCAATTTCCAAGGAGTATCTTTTGATATCACATTGTCTGCACAAAGTTCTCTTTTGCTATGAAATGCTTGCTTGCTGACAGACCAGCGTTATTCGGCAGTACTGCAGCCTTCTTTACTGGAATGGATTTTTTTTTTTTTTTTTTTTTTAAATCAGAAACTCTTCATACTCCAATACTTCATGTCTCGCCTTAAGGTGAGCAATCAAATTTGTTGTATTGAAATGCTTATAGTAGATCCTCCTCATTCAATTTTAGCAGAGCAAATGCATTTCTAATTTCTAACATCATTTTCGCTAACATTAAAATAATTCCACACGGCAGACATTTTTCTAACTGTTTAGTACATGGGCGTGTAAAGCATTAAGGGTCACATTTTAAAAGGGAATTATTGGTTGTAAATAAATGTCGGCTGATTTTTAAGCGTCGGCCAAGAGCCGATTGTTGCTGTATTGCGTGATACTGAGAGCTGGCCGATACAATCGGTGCATCTCTAGCGATTATAATTTTTGCCATAAATTGAGCAGCCCTACTATGGGGCCTTCAATGCTGAAATTTTGTCGGCAATTACAGAATTTACATTTGTATGTATCAGTACAAATAGATATGCATACAGCAGCAGTATAATTTTAAATAACCCAGATACCAAATGATCTGTGAAACTGCATCTTATGCAATTAAACCAAAAATTGGATTTTTTCTTCTTTTTTTGTGGGAGTAAAACCACCCAAAAAAGGAACGATGTAAGGCAATGAGGGAAAACCCAAACAGGAAAGGAGAATTGTAAGTAAGGGCCACGGTGATTTCACAATTACAGTACTAAAACATGATAAGTGATAAAACTGCACTTTCACTATAAAAATTGTTTCCATTTAAGAGAAAAGTGGCAAGACACAATAAGACCAGAACTAAAATCCCCTCAAACCACTTAAATTAAAATCCCACAATAATAATCAAAAGACATTACAATCAACAAGACAAATTAAATTAAATCCCCTCAAGGAGTTCTTAAAAGTTTTCAGTTTGTAATTTTCTTATATAGCACCATTCACAACATAGCTAGCCCAAACCACGTAGATGGAAAAACTAATACATTTGATGTGTAAAACTAATAAAAAAGTAACTACACAAAAAAAAAAAAATCTGAGCAGAAAAAGCCAGACAACAGCAAAGAAAACTAAATATTATATAACCATTTCGCTGGGAGAAGGTCTGGACCTCAAGTCTCCTACAAGTCAAAAAAGACTGTAGTTGTAGTTTCAGAAGTAGAAGTCATGATGCGAAGAATATTCTGCAGAAAACGATAACGGTCGCCAGATCGACAAGTCAGCTGCTAGCTGCCCAACATCTGGGGCAGATGTTAAAAGGCACCATCTTAAAGAAGATACAGGGCATCCCGTCTGCAAGTCAGGATTTACATGCAAGTGATAAAATGCTAGCACTTCACTTTAATGTAAAGCAAGCCAGCATTTACATCTGTACATTGTACCCTTTGCCTTAATCAACTATGCTGCAGAATCAACCACCGATTCCCCAAATATAGTCAAATATCAAAACCCCTCACACACTTGTAGAGGTGCTAGAACATTAATAAGTCACTTCAACTCGCTTTAATATATCAGGACAAATGCATATATCCTGGGGGGTGGAGGCCCCCCAAACTGATTCAGACACACCTGATAGTGCTTCTTTTCTCGTTGCCATTACTCATGTCTGCACAGTGTACTTTCAAGCAGAGCCCATCCTATTACCACACCGCAAACCTCGTCAAGGTGGAACAGGCACACCTGCCACTGACGCACAGATCCCAAGACCATTTTTATGGCCACCAATTAATGACAGTCAAAAGTCTAACTTTACTAGGGTATGAAAACTGAGATGAGTCTTTGTTAAAAGCATTTCATTAACATATGTTGCACAGATCGTGTACGTGCAAAAATCCTGGAACCATTTAGGAACAGCAACATGGAATAAAGACCATAAACACATAATGCACAGATATTTTGTTATTTCTCTAAAGGACAATAATGAATGAATTTATAATGCAAGTAAAAAAAAACTTGAACAATCTTGAATAATCCCAATATTTGATCTGTAATTTCATATCCAATAAAAACACTAGGTCTACACATTGCAAGCCCAGATAACCATTTTCATTAAGAGTGTTCAGCAGAGAAACAAATTCCTTGACCAAGACCAAAAAAGCTTGTTCACGCAGCTATTATATGTATATATAATCGCACTGTCCGTTAAAGCTATGCCGAAAGATCAGTCAGCCAAAAGACAACTTTCTAATGTTCACATTCATTATCAGTCTGAAGGCACCAATCAAGCACAGCGATAAACACGGCTGAAGAAACAGATTCCAGTGAAGAGGCCCACGCTGGACAGAGAACAGGTCAGCGGCGATCAAGAGCCCGGCGGACAGGCAGCTTCCGCCAGGAGGGCGTTGTACAATCGGGGCCATTCAGGCAGCTCTTGGCACTCAGCCCTGGAAGTTTATATGGGTCAGCTATCTGTGGAAAAATGATCTGCTCTTGTCTCATCTCCAAGGCCCTGGAAACTCCCTCCTGGACGCGTGGTTCAAGGGCTTTCAAACAACCACACAAGCTGCTGGAACTCTGAAGAAAAAATGTGTAATGAATCCTACACTTAAAAACACAGAGGAGGGGGGAGCAAAAGCACCGCTTTCCTGATGGTAAATTCAATGTTTTCACATAGTCGCTTTTCTGCATCCAAACAAAATCATATAATGCAAATCATACATTGAACTAATTGTGGTGATTTTCATGAATTTCCTCAGATACACTAAACTAACTCTCCATCTCGAAAATACCGCCATGCCAGGTGGCAGCACTACAGCGACAAGGCTCTTCTCCATTTCTATTTCAAGTAATTCATAAGTGACTCAAATTCGAAATCATGAAGTCACTGTCCGTGCACTTTTACACCTGTGATTTTTGATTACAAGCGCCCACATGGCTCTCTCTCTTATCCACATGTATGTATGATGCAGAATCCTGCAGTGTGACCCCTGATGTAAAAACATTTAGATAGCATTGACCCTAATCCTATACAATTCTTCAGTAACCACCATCAGAGGTAATGCACCCCCTCCCCCGCCAAAAAAAAATTACTCAATAGTGAACTTTTCACATGTTACTTTGGGACCAGTCACCCAATTAACATCCATATAAAATTAGTTCTCATAATGCAACTAA
The DNA here is from genome assembly GCA_026781065.1 of Mormyrops boulengeri. Taxonomy (NCBI): domain Eukaryota; kingdom Metazoa; phylum Chordata; class Actinopteri; order Osteoglossiformes; family Mormyridae; genus Mormyrops; species Mormyrops boulengeri. The sequence continues at coordinate 375 of JAODLD010000390.1, read as the reverse complement.
TGAGCCTTAATGAATCTTAATGAATTTAAAGAAGGAAAGAGTTACTACCAAACTTCACAAAATAAAGGCTTCAGTGCCAGAACAACGTGCAAAACACAAAACGCCCCTCCAGGACTTCATGTGGAGCTTATCAGCTCACAGAATACTGGGGAAGGACTACTGCCTGTTACCCGATAGGGCAAGTAGGAAAGGGCTCGCTAATCAACCGAAGAAGGTGTCCACAGAAGCCACTGACAGATGCCTCTAGTCAAAAATGCCAACATGCAAATTGCAGAGTCACACATAATGCGACAGGACCTTTTTGTGTGTGTGTGTGTGTGTGTGTGTGTGTGTGTGTGTGTGTGTGTGTGTGTGTGTGTGTGTGTGTGTGTGTGT
>JAODLD010000389.1:0-11812 GCA_026781065.1 Mormyrops boulengeri | reverse complement strand
ATTTTTCCCATAGAAGTGAATGAGCGGGCCCCATAAGGATAGGTATACCCGACGTGTGTGTGTGTGTGTGTGTGTGTATACATGTTCCATGTATACATGATGCTGAAGCAACATGTTCTGTTAACAAGGTATCGTCTGACTTTATTTGCTAGTTATTTATTTAGTTTTTGAAACTGCTGAGGATGAGCAAGGGGCCCCGAAGTGACTTTATGAGTGAGACCCCTAAAACCAGAAGCCCACCCCTGTAGATAATAGGTTATTAATAAACACTTAATTAGTAAAGTGAGTCATGAATGCATTAATAGTTAACAATGACACTTACTAATACCTATTTATGTATGATTTGTTACGTCAAGATATATTCTTTATTATTTAACAAATTCTAATCATTAGGGAGTGCATTATCTTATTATGACTCAGGCATTACTTCAACTATTTATATATGCTTATTTGTGTACCAGTATTGTCAAGTGTTACCATTAATTCTGATATATTCTATATAAACTGTTTGTTTAGCATATTCTGTAAAGTCATACTTTTGTTCTAAATGAAATAAAAAGATATAATTCAAATTATGGAGTGGTTTTATTATGAATTTTGTTCCGTTTATGTTTGTAGACATATTTACTGATGTTACATGAACACCAAGGTGTTCGTATCATTAATAACCGCTGTTGTAATCCTGTAATTCTCACCACAGGGCTACCTGTAAAAATGTGCGAGTTTGTGTTAATCTACCTTGTGACTGTCACAAACAATGATGACTGGTTCCGGGATGATCACTGTGGTATATACCTGCTCTTTTTACACCTTTTGTTTAGTTTAAACTTTCAAATGTGTTTGCATGTCAGATATTCTTTTGTAAATTCAAAATTTTTACATGTAATTTATGTATTTGATATTTCAGTTACGCTTAAAATATGAAGCATTTTAATTGAATACAATGACCATTAAAACATTTCACTAATGAAAAACAGAATTATAAAAGTATGGCTATTTGAATGTATACATGGAGCTGTATTACTAATGCTTTTCTCTCTCACCTTCCAGCCAAACCCCGTAAATATGTATGTTTCTCTGGGGCTCTTGGTCTCCCCCTCCTGAATTCTGTTGCCCTGGCTGTAGCATTAAAACTCAAAGCAGGTAAATACACTAAAATACTGAGATGTTTTTCCTGCAATTTTCACTTTACTATGGAAATTTAACAATGCAGCTAAATTGTACAAATCCTTTAAAAATTCTGGTCATATACTGACCTCAGTTCTCAGTGATTTCTTGTGATAATGTCATTTCAGACACAGGAAAACAGTCAGTGGATCTACGGCTGATTGTCCTGATTTCTGGGTCTGTCTTCCTCTTTGGCTGGTTTGTTATACAGATGTCTGCATACTGTAAGTATAACAGAGATATGATGCATAACTGAATATACTACTGTACTGTACTAATGTACTGGGACCTTTCTAGCATGTTGACAGCTTTCAAGTCATTGTTTTCATCTCCCAATGTCGCAGTCACAGAGACAGAAGCCAAGAAGGCTGTAAATCAGTATAAAAGAAAGGATACTAATCAAACAGAAGACTGAGTAATCACTCAGTTACGGCCAATGTGTGGCCCAGGCAAGTCTGGCATTTGCTGGGGCGCCAGACCACTAGGGGTGCACTGGGGAGAGGTTGCAATAGCATTGCACAATCACTTTGCACCGCCATCTTTGTCATGGTACTGGAGTACTCGTAGGGCATGACTGCAAGTTAGTCAAGTACCAGCCATATTCAGTACACTGCATACAGTGATGCAAAATAACATTCCATACGGGCAAAATAAATAAAACAAAATAAAAGAAAATTATATAATTAGAGAACGAATATTACTCGATATGACTTATACACATTGAAAGCAAAATAATTGTGAGCAACCCACTGTCCGTTATGAAGATCTGGGTTTTCAAATGCGTCAATATTTTTCCCCAAAGCAGTTCATTACTTCATTCAATTCATTCAACGTAAATGCTTTTTACTTTTACCCAGACATAACAACCCCTTATACAAAATAATATGACTTCTGGTCAAAAAGATTTAGAGTGCTTTTAACAGTGTTTTCCAAATAGTCAAGTTAGGACAGTTACACCAGATGATATTTTACCCTTTAGATTTGCAAAAAATTATCAATGACTAAAATATTAGGAAAAGTTGGACTGGTTTCATATACTGAACAGTTTGTATATACACTCACCTAAAGGATTATTAGGAACACCATACTAATACGGTGTTTGACCCCCTTTCGCCTTCAGAACTGCCTTAAACAAAGAAAGGTGAAATGGTTTACTTTTTTGCCGATTTAACCTAATTTTAAACGGATTTAGCCAGCGTTTTTCACGATTCTACATGAAAAATTCAGTGAGATATAAACTGAAATAGACGCGAGAAGTACGCTGCATCGCCGACGATGTAATGCATCCCTAGAGGGTTAAGTAGTGGAGTGGGCGTTCCCTTAATTGTCCACAACTGTTTTGATTGCTGCTCTGTCTGCAGATGCAAGTACTGCTTCTAGTAGTAGTCGTACTAGTAGTACTTTATTGATCCTGTTGGAAACTCCCAAATAATACTAGCTAAGATTATAAGGCATTGTAGTTTACGTAGTGCTTTTCTCTCCAACTGAAATTTGTTTAAATACAAATTCCAGTTGTATTTGTACTTGGCTACTAATACATAAGTTGTTAGAACAAATTCATGGTGCGATGTCACGTTTTGTAGCAGGACTGACTTACACTTGGACAATCACTGAAATAAATTAAAAACATTAAGCTTGCTGATATTGACCTTTTTTTTACACTTATTAACCCCACTTTGTCCCTAAACAGCCAGGTGTGAATTGGACATTATCTGCAATGCTTGCCGAATTTATCTTGTTTTGTTTATAAAGAACGATTATGTATTTTGATCACTGGACTCTTATGGAGATACAAACACCGACATCAGCATATTGTGAGAGGTGGGTGTCATGACGAGTAGGGTACGGAGCGGGGAAGACGACTGGGTGGAACATCTCCAAAACGGCAAGGCTTGTGGGGTGCTCCTGATCAGCAGCTCCTCAGCAGACTGTCGGGTGCCCAAGGTTCATTCATATGCATGGGCAACGGAGGCTGTCCCATCTAGCACGAAGCAACATAAGGCTACTGTGGCATGTGACAGAAAAACTTAATGCTGCGCACAAAATGAGTACTCTGTGCAATGGTCTGTTGGGAAACCCTGGGTACGCCTATTCATGTGGATGGTACTGTGATGCGTGACACTTATCGCAACATTGTTACAAACTATGTTCACCTGTTCATGGCAGTGGTATTCCCCGATGGCAGTAACAGCTACATTAATCTCCATTTTGCACCTATTTCATTTACAACATTGTTAATTGTATCTTTTTAAATTACAGGTTTGTACAAAAAGTGGATGTGAGTAAATATTTTTCTATGTAGTACATACAAATATAATCTTTTTATGCACAGAGGAAACACAGGGCACAAAGTAGGGGACACCCTGGTCAGGGTGCCAGTCTATCACAGAGCAAACACACATTCACATACAATGGGACATGTAGAGATGCCAGTTGGCCCAACCTCATGTTTTGGGACTGGGAAACCAGACTATCTGGGGAACCATGGGGAGAGCATGTAAACTACACAGAGCCCAAGCCGGGAGGTGTGAGGTGCCAGTGTTACCCACTGAGTCACCATGCAGCCCATATAAGCATAAAACAAGCAGAATCTACATTAATTATATAAATAATGGCCAGTATTCTTATGTGATCATTATGAATGAGTATAATCATGTGTTACGTATTAAATTGGTCAGTAGATATCGCAGTTCAACTCCAAAATCCAGCTTTTGTATGGGAACTCTACTTCACCTGAAATTCTGTAACTTCTTGTAATTGCTGAAATTAGCTAAATTTAAGGTGATATTTGGCATCAGTAAGATACACATAGAAACTGACTATTTTACTTCGGAGAAAGCTCTGTTTAATTAACTTTTGTCTTTTCTGTAGAATAAAAAAAGCAATCGCCTTTCTTCAGAAACCCAAAGATCTTGAGCCAGACCAGGTAGGTGTCCAAGATACATCTGCCCTTCTGGTTGGTGTCCTGGGGCCTGTTTCTCTACATCAGTCTGACCATCTTCCCTCAGATTATTATACATAATTGTGTCTGCAGCAAATCTGTGGCCCTTGTGCTCTTCCTCCTTCCCTGTAAGTATGGAGTCTGCTGAGATAGAGGAAGAGCCCTTATTATGACTCCAGCACACAGGAACATCAGTACATTCTCCATGGTCTCGGGCCCCTGTTGATAAACATGGCAGGGAAGGCAGTCATATAATACTGTAGCGCCGATGAGATGGCTCCACATAGCAAAGCCCATCAGTGATTCTTGGTATGCCTGTGAGCCTTGTAAATAGCCCCTGTGTGTATTTGTTAAAGGCTTGCTAATAACGAGCGCTTAATTGAAGCTGTCTTGTCTCTCGCAATGCCTGTGTCTGCGAGGCACCATAATAATACTAATAATACAATACATAATACTACCATTTACTATTATTTGTCAAAACCTGTCTAGAAGGAAATTTCTTGCATTGTTCATGCATGAATGTCGTGAATGTTTTACCAGTTTAAGTGTTTGATCAGTATTTACAGTATAATTGCTTGGTTGTAGACTGCTGGCCTACTAGCCATGTTACTTGAAAGGTAAACACCACTTCATTGTCCCTATGTTAGATGTTAAATTAAATTGTGAATCTGAAATTTATCAATTTAATCTCTTGCAGAGATCATGTGAATTTCAGGAAATGGAAGCTTTTTCACCTGCTGATCCCAGTGGACCAAACAAGCAGCAGGTGAATATGCAAGGAAGAGTTGGCAGAAAAATAAGTTATACATGTGTAATAAGAAAGAACACATAGTGATTCAGTACAATTATATTATAATTTAACTAGTTATGGGTGGGTTTAGATTGGGATAAAGTTTTGTTTTTGTATAAAGGAAGTAATTTATATATGAGGTTTGTACTTGAACAAAATACTTTACTGTTTGATTTTCCTGAGTGAGGAATATGAATTGCATCCTGGGTTTTTGAAAGATAAAGTACCCAAAGCCCCTCATGGAGACTTCCAGTTTTTACTGTAAAATAAGTAAATGCCCCTTCATGCTCACTACTTGTTTAGTGGAACAAAAATTATCATCTGATATTGTTATTTTTGTAGAGACCATATGACAGTCACGAGATGGAGACATCACCACCTGCTGATCCCAAAGAACCAAAGACAGAGGAGGTAAAACAAAGGACTTGGTTATTCTCAAGGTTCATGTAATTGAGGCTCCCTGGGGTCCTTAGATGATGATACCTGTCATTTCATGATGGTGTGATTCTAATGTAGGAAGCTGGTTTCTTAGGCTCCATGCATGACCATTGTGAATATTTTAAAAGTTTGGATTCTTCAGTAGGTGCTGTAGTTATTGGGTTGTTAACTGCTGGTAGGTCCAAGGTTTCTGCAATGTTTGGTTACATTAAAACTAATGTAATGTAACCTGAAAGGTAAATTGCACATCATAGTCCCTGCGTTAGGTGTTTGATTAAATGTTTCAGTCAATATTGTCACTTCTGTAGGGATCATATACCAATGAGGAGACTGAAGCATTGTCCCCACTGATGCCAATGGACCAAACACAGAGGAGGGAAAAAGAGGAACATGAACTCTGTGATTCTCAGGGTTCCTGTCATTGACTCTGCATCCAAGGATACTTTTATCTCGCCATGTATAAAACGTGTTTTAAAGGAATAAGAACAATGGCTTCTTAAAATATGCATGAGAGTTGAAGTATTTGATTTGGTGCTTTAATTGTTGAGATGTACCCCTTTTAAAAATTTTTGGATAAAGTCAATACAACACACCCGTGGGTTAAATGTAACATATACACGATGTAAAAAAACGTCAAATTATTAAATTAAGTTTTTTATTTATTTTTTTTCTGGTTCAACAAATTTTGTTGGTATGTATGCAAATGTGTACAACATATGTTAATCACAACTAAAATCAAAGATCATAATAAAACCAAACAAAATGTATAACTGTGCACTAGTTTTAATAACTTAATAATAGTAGTAACTGAATAATAGTGTGCATGATTGTGTGTGTGTGCGCGTGTGTGTGTGAGATGGTAGTGTAGTCACCATCAGAACCACAGTGGTGACAGGTGTATTGAATTCCTCCTGGTGTACAGACTTGATGGGCCCACCTTGTCCAGTCTATGCCAGGGGTGAGGGACCTGATCCATGGAGGGCCGGTGCAGGTTAGTGGGATGGCCTCTCAATCAGCCAATAATAAAACAGTGGTTCTCAACTCCAGTCCTGGGGACCCACTGTTATTGGCTGATTGAAAAGGGGATTCATCAGTCCCCAATTACCTTTTGCAGAATATCAGTCTGTCCCTGATGTTTTGTTTGTTGAGAAGTGGCTTCTTTGCTGCCCTTCTTGACACCAGGCCAAACAAAAGTCTTCACCTCACTGTGCCTACAGATGCACTCACACCTGTGAGTCCAGGTCCTTTTGTGGCAGGGCTGAAATGCTGATTGATAAAATTGACGCATATAAAATCATTATCATTTACCTGTCCCTGGCAGCTTCTTAGAAATTTTCTTCTTTAGCTCCAAAACAATCATGTTTTCCATCTCACCCTCTGAATTTCCAACATCAACTGCTATTTTCTCTCCTTTTATTCCGTTTATCATGACCTGGTAAGTTTTTCCCATGTTGTTTTTCCCGTGTCTTGTATTATCATAGTTCTGTTTTCTGCTTCTGTGCTTTCGCTTTCACTTTCCACTCTTAGTATTATAAAACATAGATGTCACACCTCTTCCTAGCCACGTCCAGTCAATTCTCACTCCACCTCCTCTTAATACTACACACAACAACAGCTAATGGACTGTATCAATTAGATAAAAAGCTCCCAGTTTCAATAATGTCCTTTTTAAGTTATGAATATTACACTCAATACGATTTGGATTTGTTTGCCTTCTTTTGCTTATACCAAAAGGAAACGAAAAAAAATATGAAGGAGGATTCAGTAATATAATAAGTACACAGCAAATGTGCCAGTGTTAAATTAACACTGCATGGTGTTTATATGGGTCCACACCATTCAGTGTTACCTTTAATACTTTACAGTGTGCAGTGTGTGTTGTTCTTTACAGTGTTAATATTTATTAACTCTTATAGTGTTCAATTTACAACCTAGAGTGTTAAGACAATGTGTGTGTGTGTGTGTGTGTGTGTGTCATGAACCATTTGTGGTCTTTTTGACCTCCATGACATGGCACTCATGGTTTGCTTTGAGCCCTCTTTTGACCAGAGAGCACCATCTACTGGGGTCAGAAAATACAGCAAATGGTCCATGAAGTGTCATATAACCATCACTACTCTAACTAGTGCTGAATATTGACCAGAATCTGGCGATATACTGTATGTCAAGATACAGGGCTTATGATATAATACACTGTGATATACTGTGATACTGTAAGCAAGTTTTTTAAAATCTAATTTTAGTAAAACTGTTATAGTACAAAGAACATACCACCATATACATAAAATCAGAGTTTAAAAAGTTTTTTTTTATAAAAAAAGTACTTTTTATGCAGTCAGCACAGTGAGATCAGCATTTGCATTTATAACAGTCCCTATAACATCCAACATCATAAAACATGCAATCTGAGCAAAGGAATTAAAATTTGCATATATTAGTAAAACCGTGCTGGCAGGATTCGTTAGGTAAACAAATGAACTAGACAAAAAATAAAAAATATACATGCAATGTTAAATATACATACATATACACAGTATATATTTTTAAATCCTGCTTTTGGTCTGTCCACCTCGGTAGCCGGTTAAACTCTTTCGGATGCAGCCGTCAGTGTACTAGTCAGCTAGTTTTGCTAATACTAATGTTTGCGGTGCAGCCTTATGCTTGCGTTCTCTCTCAGTTTACTTTATTACCTTGGAATGGAGGAGTCAAATGGATGATAGATTCCAACATTGCTAACGTGTTTCCCCTAAAATAAGACAGGATCTTATATTAATTCTTGCTGCAAAAGATGCGTTAGGGCTTATTTTTGGGGGGATGTCTTATTTTCCCAAGTACAATAAACTACAATACATTTACCGTTATTCACGAGCAAAAATCCACATTTATTCATATACAGACATTATGTCATCTTCTAACCGTATCTTTCCATGTAAACAATAACGGTACATTTATTCATGAACAAAAATCTACTCACATTTATTCAAATATAGTCATGTCATCTTCTTCTGGAACATCGCCGTAAATCTCCAAGCTCCAGATTCCATCCTGAATATCTCGGAAGTCAATTTCCTTTAGAACCAGTGGCTCCAATCTCCCATGTCTAGCAATAGCGCTGTCCTTAAAAGAGCACCTCTTGTCCATGTAGCCTGCTCGCAGTGTGTTGGCAACGCAGCTGTTGGCGATTTTATACCATGAATTCTTCACCCAAGTCACGACCTCCTATAGTCCAGGCTTCACAAAGTTTCCACGCTGATTTCTCTCCATTCTATTTTCTCTCTGCAAGGAAATTCTTCATGTCTTTAGCGCGGTGTGTGCTAGGCTAACTAATAAAACAAAATAAATAGTAATATATCAGTAAATATGTTGTAAATATTCTAACGCATAATCAGCAGGGTGGTAAGGTTTGTCCATGTGTTCTTGCCGTACGGCCGTCCCTTCGCTAGCTCCCAACATGGCTGCGGTCAGGAGTAGGGTCACTCAGTGTTCTCTCACGAGAAATTTGCTGAGAAATACCGATAGAACCGGCCGTAATGTGCAACGATTAATAACCAGGCAAAGCTCGGTAGGTTTTATTGAAATCTGTGCATTTGTTTCGTTAAAGCGATGGCAGTCCAGCGCTCATGTGTGTGTGGCTTTGACTTTGACAGTCGTTCATCTTTTTGCTACAATGGCAGTAAATGTTTAGTTGCAATTTAGTTACCTCTAGTTACGATGTGTGACATCGTTAATAAATTTATTAATCGCGTGACTGAGGCAGGGTTCGTACGGTCATGAAAATCCTGGAAAAATCATGGAATTAAGAAATTGCGTTTTCCAGATCTGGAAAGGTTTTGGAAAATAAAAAAAAAATCAGAAAGTTTTGGAGAAGTCATGGGATTAACAACTTATCCACTTATGCAGTATAACCCCAACTCTCTCGAGCAGTGTCTTTATTATATTTTCCGCGTCAGTGCAGGTCGTGAGTATGGAAGGTTATTAGGACGGAAAATCACGATATATGCTTTGTAATTGTGTTACAAAAGAATTAAGTAAAATATTATCCTGAAGTGTACCCAGAATGTTATAGACGTGTAAAGCTGAAATATTAGAAGCTATAAATAAAAATAGGTGTGTTGTGTGTGTGTGTGTGTGTGTGTGTGTGTGTGTTGTCTATGTCATACTTTTAGTGTGGTGTTGTAGAGAATTCTAAAAGAAATATTTTACATATAATAAATATTGTTAATTCCAAGAGTAGGATGTGTATAGACCATATGAGGTCCAGATTTCAGATGGTACAAAAGAAAGACATGAGCGTGCAGGTGTGTGAAATTGTGTGTGGTGTTTTGAGACACCTCAGTGTACTTCAGATATAAACAATGAATGTGCTACCTATGAAAAAGATTGCTCTGATATGAGTACAACGAAATTTAGATAGAGAATGTATTAAGTTCAATTTTCAGTATTAGTGTGAAAATAAAGACGTGTGTGTGAGAGAGGGAGAGAGAGAGAAAGTTGGTGTCACTCAAGTGGCTACTGAAAGGAACATATTTAATGTATTAAATAAACACTCTCACAATAGGTATTAAGTCATTTCTAGTTTATACTTCCACTCAGATGCTAACAGTTGCCAAACAAACCCAAGGACCGACCTTCCTACATGTTTACATGCATAATGCACCATGGTATTATTTGTTTATGGCACTATTATTATTATTATTATTTTTTATGTCAGATATTTCAGCCTTACACATTCTGTAACATGTTGGGTGTAGTTAACATTATTTTGTTCTTATTTTTGTGAAGCGTATATCACACATGTCACATTAGGGTAATTATAGCAGCATGCACAAATAATTTGTCTTTTAGTGCTAACTATTACAACTGTGTAATTATTGTTTCTTGTTATAGCAAATGTAATGAATGAATGACTTTGTATCTGGAGAAACGCAGCATAGATATCTGTAAAATTATGTGCAGTGGAAGGTACATCCATATCCAGAGGATGAATGCAAGATCATAGCAACTGGTTCCTCTGCACAAAGTACATGTTTGCAATGGTGTCATGCGATGATGATCACATAACAACTTGGAACACTTTTCCTGAATGGGTTGAATAAAAATTGTTACTTTAAATTGTATATTGGAAATTTAACTGGAAGTCCTAGAGAAGGTCATGGAAATTTGTTGATAGAAAAATGTCCGAACCCTGCTGAGGATTTCATACATTTTGAAGATATTTGCCTTGTGTCTTCACAGATTGTGCCCCAGAAAACGCTGCTTCTTCCCATCAGAGCTGTTAGGGGTTATATCACCTGTGCCTCCCTGGGTCGGCATCACAATAGACACTTATTTATCAACTCCGTATCCATCAGGCATAATAGCTCACAGGTAAGTGAAGTAAGATTCATTTTTGTATTTATCATATTTATATTTGTCATATATTCTCACTCTGCATTATGGTGAGGTTGTCAAGAATTTGGACCTCCATTCAATATTTGCTGGATTTCAAACACTTTAATGACACGGCTGCTGTCTTTTCATTAATTTCATTAAAATTGCTTCTGTAAATGCCGATATATCAATATATACAAACCTCAGATATATATAAAAGAAGTTATTAATAAGGATGCATAACTATACATATCAAGTAATACATCAGATATAATGAAGTCTGTTTGAAGTTTAAATACATATTAGGGCTGGGACGATTATTCGACGTAATCAACAATTTCGGTTATAAAAATGCGTTGACGTGGAATTTTATTGTCGACGTTTTGTGTAAAACTACGTAAATGTTTTGTGATAAGTGATAAGCTAAACGTATTGTAAGGGAAACTACTTTATCCCCTCGGGAGCACGTTAACGCTGTCCATTTTAAGAATCGCACAATAAAATAGTCTGCTAATAACTGAACCTTACTGTCCACCTGATGATCTCTTTGCCACTCGAGAGCTACAAAATTTTATTTATTGGACATGGTCTTCATTTACAATACAAAGTTATTCCGCTAATAAGCGGGCTAGTTGTTTCACTGCTGGCACTGTTAGAACTATATCAATTATAGACTGAATTCCGATATAGTTCTGTCTAATATCACCGGTGCCAGCAGTGCCGCACTATTTTGTAAGGCATGCACTGGCCAATCATGTAGGACTTCTCTCATAAATATTAATGAGACATCTCCTACCACCCTACAAAAAGGAAATTTGCCGCCCGCCCCGCTGCGCATGAGGCAATATGGCTGCGTCTACCAGCAGAGCTCTGGAACCTCTGGAGAAACACAAAGTTTGGGAATACTTCAGTCATGACAAATTTTCTGCACCTCTGCTGTAGCTGACGTTAATGACGCTGTTTCAGCCGTAGACAAATTATTGTTTACGACTACTCTTACATACTGTAGCCTAAATCGTTCCTTGCTCTCTGAAGTAAGCTTAACTATAAGCTACCTTTGCTAGTGTTTGTTAAAAACATGTTTCTCTAGTTGTGAAATCATTCCA
>JAODLD010000388.1:0-11817 GCA_026781065.1 Mormyrops boulengeri | reverse complement strand
AGCTGATACTGATCTAGCAGCAGAGAGGCTACAACGGGATCTGGATTTAATTAGCGACTGGGCTGATACCTGGCAGATAAAATTTAACAGATAAATGTAAGGTAATCCATGCAGGGAGCAGAAATATAAAGTACAGATGTTTTATGGGTTCCACTGAAATAAAGGTAGCTGATTACGAGAAAGATCTCAGTGTGTATGTTGATGCTTCGATGTCCCACTCTCGCAATAAAAAAGGCGAATAGGATGCTGGGTTACATCTCTAGGTGTGTGGAGTTTAAGTCAAGGGAAGTGATGCTATGATTATATAATTCCTTGGTAAGATCCCCCCTATAAAATTGTGTGCAGGTTTGGTCACCATACCTTAAGAAGGACATTGCTGCCTTGGAAAGGATGCAAAGTAGGGCTACAAGAATGATTCCTGGTCTTAGAGGAATGTCTTATGAGGAAAGGTTAGCTGAGCTGAATCTCTTTAGCCTCGAGCAAAGGAGACTAAGGGGGGGACATGATCCAGGTGTATAAGATTCTAACAGGTCGGGATACTGTTCAGCCAAATGGCTATTTCAATATTAGTTTAAATATTAGAACTCATGGCCATAAGTGGAAATTAGAGGGAGAACATTTTAAAATGAATCTGAGGAAGCACCTCTTTACACAGCATGTAGTTGGAGTATGAAATAGTCTTCCTGTTAGTGTAGTGCAAGCCAAAATCCTGGGTTCCTTTAAATCAGAGCTAGATAAGATTTTAACAACTCTGAGCTAGTTAGGTTCTCCCCAAACGAGCTTGATGGGCCGAATGGCCTCCTTTTGTTTGTAAATTTCTTATGTTCTTATTTTAATAGTTGCGGGTATTATCTAAACTATTTAAGCAATCATTTAAATAAATGTATATGCTTGTTTAATCATTTAAATGACAATTTAAATAAAAAATTTTATTTATTGAATATTGTCACAAAATATTCAATTCAATTCAGTTTTATTTATATAGCGCTTTTTCCAACCTTCATTGTCACAAAGCACTTTACATATAACCGGCCCAAACCCCACCAAGCAAGCCTGAGGCGACAGTGGCAAGGAAAAGCTCCCTCTAGCAGGAAGAAACCTTGAGAGGAACCTAGACTTGGAAGGGGACCCCATCCTCCTCTGGGCGACCGGGGAGCATGAAACGGTATTTACATTGACAATAATTACAGTCTAAATAGTTTTTAAAGTCCCAGTTGGTTCTGTGTAAGTATATCCAAGGTGTCCAGGTGAGGGTTCAATCGGTGTAGTGTCGGCTCGGGATCAGCTCGGAAGAGAGAAGATGGAGAAGAGAGTTATTGCCCTACACGTAACCTCCAGCAGTACTACAGTAACTATGGCAGCCTGGGTAAAAGAGAGACCTGGAAGGAAGCACAGACATGAGGGTTTCCAGGGGTTTTGGCGTATAGCCAAACTACCATCATCAGCTCCATAATGAATTGGTATACTCTATGTGAAAGAGTCGAGTTAAAAAAGCTTTCATTTGTAAATACTATTCATGTTGATTGTAGCCCAGTCCATAAATTCATGACATGAATATGAAACCAGCACACACGACTGCGATTGGTTTGGTGGAATTCAGATGCAAATCGGGGGTTAACTTCACGTTGGTGTCACGTGACTATGTAAACAAACATTAATATCTCAGAAACTAAATCAGCACAAACAAAAAATTTTACGACCCAAGCCAGCACAAACGTAGCACACACGATTGCGACCGGTTTGGTTGAAATCTGAAACATATGGGGGACCAACTTCTGACGCAGGTCAGTTCTTACTGGTATCACACAGAAAAATTTGGTTATAGTGCAAAAGAGAAATAAATAGAATAAAAATGTAAACATATAATATTTTCAAACGTGGACATTAAATCATACACAAAGGAATACAAGTAACCACCAAATTGGTTGGGAAATATTCAGCAAATTGTCATATAAATGGAATGCGCAATAAATGGCTTTGCATACCTTCAGACCTACATATCACAACAAGGACTCACATCAGTCAGCTGATAACATATTTATTAACTCTCATTCCCAGGTGATCCATCTAGTACTTCATTAAATTGTACAAACTGGTGAGTTTGGAACGATTACAGGTTTCATGGCCATACCAAATGACAGGACTGTCCAGGAATGCGATGCTGTCGTTTCCAGCTGCTCTAAATTTAGTTTTTTGTAATGCTGTCCAGACATTATACCTTGGTATGTTGTATTTTCAAAAGAAGCACTATTCTTGCTTTTTGCAATCTTGGTTATTTAAAATTAATCAAGAAGGGTCACTAGCTAATTTTGTCACCAGTATTGCAAAATACTGTATTATACAATTTTACCTTAATAGCATCCAAGCCTAGTAACAACTTTAAAACTGTTCAGAAATTTTATCTCTTTAATACACTGCTTGTATTTGTGTTTTTTTGGAGTACATCTGCCCTCTGCTGGTCTGGTGGAATGTCACTGAAGCATGCATGCACTGACTGCGACCACCGGCGTCCACCTATAAATGCAGTATGAACACAAGAGCCTGTGTACAGACTATGCGTGGCCGATAATGGCATGCGGAAAGTGAAGGATGAACTCAGCTTTATTCCCTAAGGACCTCCCCTGTTGTCGTGTCATTTGTACGACATTGAGACACTCCGGGAGCAGGCCAAGGCTTGTCAGGAATACCCATTCAGATTTAGAGTCTCTATTAATAGGGAAGAGCAGAAGAGGTTAGGTAATGTAGAGGTATTCTTCACATAACTTTACATTCTTAATAATCTGTGAGTCATCGGTGGATCCAGCACTGCTTCAAACTGGTTTTCTCTAACTGCCAGCGTCACCTAACTGAGCAGTATTGGCATGACTAAAGGACTCAAGCCCAGCAACCACCCCACTCCCAACAGGAATGTGTTTTCCTGCGTTTGATCATCTCTGTCAGAGTCGGAACTTGGATAAAAACGTCATGAAAAACGTCACTTCCCGTCGGAAACACGCCTATTTTCCGACGTTGATGTCGTACGGAGTTTTGTTGGCCGAGATTCCCCTATAACGTTATTTCAACATGGCGGCTTACACAGTCAACAGTAATTCTATTTTATAAATATTTAAAAATGTTTATTTTGTTAAATGCTTGTTCTGAGATGTGTGTAGCTCGAATGGGAGATTGGTTGGACGTAACGTCATGCACCTCAGAATTTACGACTTCAGAGAGATAAGCAAACGCACCATTTGAAGCCCCCTGCTATTTAGCTGGCAGGTCAGGAGGGAAAATTCAAGAAAATCCAGTTAGGTTAATATGCTTTTACAAACCAAAAGTTTGTACAGATGACATACCTTTGAATGAAATTCCGTTCTTTGTGTGTGAATCTACATGCATCTGGGCTCGTAGTAACGTTGTCGGTTTAAAGATCAAAGATTACTTTGCACAAAGGACAATGGAAACGATTGCAACAGTTAGCACATCTTGATAACTGAGGCACGGTATTTCTTCGCCAAATTGACCTGTGCATCTGTTGGTCAAAATCAAAAACAAAACACCGTGCATGCATTTATGGGCTTTTGAAGGAGGGAGATTATTTGAATACAATTCAGCAACATAGCGATTTGAGTCAGGCTAACTTACACTTACTGTATATATGCATTTGAGTGGCATGAAAACGCCATTCAACTGATCAGAGTAATCTGCACATGAAATTAAGTTAAACTATTAACTGAAAGTAGTAACAATCTAAGCATGAACTGTGTTTTATAGCAGCCAAACTATAGTGAACAAACCATTCCAACACTTCTAAACATAACAAACAAAAACCATTCCACTTCTAAACACAGCAAACAAAGAAGTTCCCATGCTTCCTGAAGAACTAATAACTGAACATATTTAAACAATTAAAACTGTACTTACCATTCTACTTTCCTTCACCAATGTCATGGTCAACACCACAGAAACAGCGATTAAACAATGGATGCTGCTACCGCTCTTTTAATGCCAAACCCTGTATGATCTGCATTATTGTATTTCTTTTTGGTCTCCTTTAATAGTAAAGTGGCAATTACTTTATTCTGAATGTTTTTGGATGTGTATTTTGCATTTTGAGGAATACGTTTTGCAATTTCATTAAGTTTGGGATCCTTTGCCAGTGTGTATTCAAAAAGCTTTAGGAAGAGGCCAGCAGACTAATGCTACTCATCATCACCATGCTCCTTTTCTTGGCTACCATGAAAAGGAAGCTCATTAACTGAAAGGAACTTTACTACCTCTCCTGTGCTTTTGACATAGTATGCATTTTTTTCTATTTGGGTGGGCCTCAAAAGGCTTGTGATAGTACCCCCAGTTGCCTCCCTCTTTTGCATTTGAGACCACGTTACTACATTCCTCAAATGACCGTGGCTAGATGCATGCTTGCTGAATCCCTTTTCTTTCTCTAATTCCATTTTTTAATTATTAAATCCTTGCTTGGTAAAAACAGTGTCTCTGTCATTAGATGCACCAAATTTGCGACAGGGGAAACATAAACATGAATCTAGCTTCGTAGAGTACACTAGCCATGATCTCCCACGGTACCAACTGGGGTTGTATGGATGTGCAGTCTGGCCAAAGTTATGCTTAGGAAAAGCTAGGTTGGTGGGCTGAGACAGAGCACAGCTATTTAGTCCATGGCTACCATCAGTGATCGCGGTCCCGCCTTCCGGGGCATAGTGCACCGGGTAATGGAAATGAGGAGTGCTTGGGCAACTGGGCTGTGCCATGATGGCTTGGGATGTGCTTCCTTAGCCGCTTCCAGACGAAAATACTATTTTTTGCAGCTAAAAAATTCTTCATTAGCCGTTTTTTTAATCTATTTCTCTTTGTTAAAAAAAAGAGTGAAGTTCAAAAGGATTCAAGTATACCAAATTAAATTTCTTCTGATTACCTTATCAGTAGGTAAATGCTGAAATCACGTCAACCTTAGGTGTAACACTGACACTTTAGACCTGAGTTTGGAGGAATTAATGGGAGAACTGGGCATGTTTTTGCTCCTGACAAGAGTCTCAAAGTCTAATTGAATTTGTCATACTGTTCAAACATGTTATGCCCCCTCCCCTGCACAGACACATTTAATGTGTTTAATTGTTCAAACACATCAGCGAGGTAAGCAACGTGTGCGAGTCTCACACTGTTGCTAAACAGGTCGGCAAGAGGCGAATTGTTCTGAGCAAGAAAAGCAGGGATGGGCCGATCCACATTTTTTCAGTTCCAATCCGATTTCGATACACAACTGCCGATACCGATACAGATTCTGATACAAGAGCTCTTTTTACTTTGTTATACTTTATATATGAATTTTTTAAGATAGTAAATACAGATGAAAAAATGTATGACAAAAAAATATTTAGTTAGGCTATTACAAACATACATAACGTACTGTTCCACCTCATTTGTACGTCTTGTTTTTAAGCGTTTTTGAGGCATTTGCAGTTCAATATGAATATCTTAAAAGCAAGTATAGTCAAGTGGCAAATGCTTAAAATTTTAACACAATTTCTCCCATTGGCGCCAGCTCAGTTACACTTTGTTGCAATGGCAGCCCCTCTTGTATCACAAGCTGCAGCGAGTTTGCAAATAGTCCAAGTTAGCAACTCCCAAATCATCCACTGCTTTTTTTGTTAATTGGGATTGTCCATTAAACGCTATTCCTACCTCTCAAAACTTTATTTTACAAAGATTGCAAATCGCTGTGCTACTGGTTTCTGTTAAGCGTAAAATACTCCCAGATCAAAAAAGATAGCAAAAAAGATTGAGGGGCAGCAATAGTGTTTGACTTGAATGCCACAGAAAAACACATGTAAAGTGGGAAAGAGCTGTTGTGCGATTTTGCCAAAAACGAAATAAGGAAGTATAGGTTGTGGATCGGTCACGCATGGCCGATACCCAATCCGTCAAATAGGTCTGGATCGGTGCATCTCTAAAGAAAAGCTGCGATTTCAGCTCGTAGTTCATAAAAATGGGACAGTACCTTTCCCCTCGAAAGCCACGTGCCAACACCTCGCTGCACAAAACACACTGAGGTTTTTGTCCTCCGTCATCAATATAAGAAAATCCATATCTAATATATTCTGTGTTGTACCTACGTTTCACCATACTCAATTAGCATATGTAAACAAAGTTTGCAGGTCTTCTATGGTGTGATTTGGTTGTCAACTTGATTTACAGGCATTATCACCACCTACTGTAAAGGAGTGTGAACAGACGACACTCTGTTAATTTTTTCTCAACATTTTTTTCCCCCAGACAACGGCCCGCGACCCACTGAAAACAGGTTCACGAACTACCAGTTGAGAATCACTGCTCTAGAGGGTCTAACTTATCTGTGAGAGATCCATATGATCCCTCCTTGCAATGCTTTGCAACATATTCAATGGCCCACTCCATCATTATAGGCTCTGAGTATAAATTTAAAGTTTCACAGTAAAAACTTTTACCTACGGTGGTAGTTTACCTCAAGGAGACAGGGTTACAATGTGGGGAACCCTGCTGGTGCTTTCTTACCAATGCCCAGTTCCTCTACAAACACACCTCCTGTTTAATCTCTAGTACTGATTAACAGGTCAAACCAGGAGAATTCTCATGCAAGACTTGAATTACTCCCTATTTCCTATATGATTTTACTGTTCATCTCAGCGGATGTCTGATATCTCAAACCAGTTGTACTCACAAGTGTGATTCTTTCTGGGTCCTTCAGTTCGGGGAAGGTGTGGAATGGAATGAAGTTGTCTGCTCAGCCTTCACTCTTAGGTGAAGAAATCTTATCTCTTCTTGAGGAAAATATCAGCCAAAACTGTTCCTAGGTCACTCTCCAGTTGTTAGCCCCTTGTCCTGGCTGGCTCACAAATAAGATGTACAGTAAGGAATCCAGTTGCAGAGTCTCGTTTCAGCAAAAGTCATGAAAAATGTCACTTCCCATTGGAAACACATCTCCTTTCTGACGTTGATGTTGGACAGAATTTTGTTGTCTGCGACTCTTCTATGACATCATTTCAACATGGCGGTTTACCCAGTCAACAGTAATTCTATTTTATAAATATTTAAAAATGTTTATAATGTTTATGTGTAAGTCATGGGGGTGTCGTTGTTTATCACCCCCCTTCCCCCAGCATAGCCAGTGGGCTGGACAGAAGCCGGGTTGTGTTGGGAAATCCCCGTCAGATCTGGATGCTGTGGAAGTCTGTGCCTGTGTGGTGGACCCGAGCAGGCCAGGCCACCCCCCCGCTCCATGGGCCACTGAGAGAGGGCCATCCTTCCTGCACTGACACAGGGACTGGTGACTGCTGAGTCACTGTGTGCCTCCTCCCCCAGCTCTTCCTCCTGGGGATCTGTGGACTGGGGGTGTCCCTGACCCTGGGCCTGGTTCTTGTCCCCAGCGACCCTGGGCCTGGTTCAGACTCGCCATCTCTGGCGCCCCTGGGCCCGGTTCTGACTCGTTGTCTCAGGCGCCCCTGATCCTGGTTCCTGCTCACCGCCTCCCTGTCTGTCCCCTCACAGTGAGACCATTCACTTCCACGGTGAAGGAAATGCGGCTGCGCAGGGATGACTTCG
Source organism: Mormyrops boulengeri (assembly GCA_026781065.1). Taxonomy (NCBI): domain Eukaryota; kingdom Metazoa; phylum Chordata; class Actinopteri; order Osteoglossiformes; family Mormyridae; genus Mormyrops; species Mormyrops boulengeri. Next base: position 4,242 of record JAODLD010000388.1, on the reverse strand, counting down.
AGATGCTGAAGGTGATCGGCAGGGGGGCCTTTGGAGAGGTGAGTGCATGGAGAGGAGCATGTTAGCAGATGTGATGGATGGCTGTATGTTCCTCGCTGGCTGGAAATACGATGGCAAGAATGCAGACTTGCCTTTGTCTGTGTGTGACTCTGTGTGTGTGTGTGGATTATGTTAATATTACATTGTGGGGACCAAATGTACCCGGCAAAGTGGTTAAAAACCTGTTACTTTGATGTTGTGTGGACCATTTTTCAGGTCCCTGCAAAGATCTGTGACTGCAATCAAAAAACAAAAAATGCCAAAAGTCTCATATTCTGTCTGTTTGGTTACTTGTGGTTAAGGTTAGGACTGGGTAGGGGTTAAGGTCATCATGTTGACGTTTCCCCCATAGTAATGAATGGAGAGTGCCCACAAAGATATCACGAAGATAAAATGTGTGTGTGTGAGGGAGAGAGAGACTGACCTCTTTTTTCCACACTCTCCTCTCTCATTGCTGACTTCTGTCCTCTGCTGCCTGGTCACCTGACTTGTCATTTCTTCCCTGCTCCTCAGCCTTGCCTTGGTCTGTTTCTGGCTGGTATCTCTGCTAGGATGCGCAATGGCGGGGGCAGAGGTGGCATGGAGCCTATCCCAGGAGGCATAGGGTACATCCGTGATCAGATGCCTTGTGCCTTGGCTGTGACCTCATAGTGCAGCTATGAGAACTAATGTAATTACTAAGACACGTAAAAACACAATATTTACAGGGCATCTTATGACAATGAGACAGAGACAAAGACATACAGTTAACCACCTGACTGGTGAGGGAAGGTTGGCACAGAAGTTTGGCATTGAGCAGTGCAATAAATAAATAGATTTCGATATAGAGGTGAATTCAGAGTTTACCTTTTATCAGGCCTAGTCTCAGGCTGGAAAAGTGTTTATAAGCCTCACTGTCCTGACTTTGATGCTGCAGAACCTCCTCCCAGACAGCAGGGAGGCAAAGAGGCTGTGAGAGGGGTGTGCTGTGTCCTTGATTATGCCAGTTGCCTCTGGATGCAGCAGTCATTATAGGGCTCTTTCCACTGCACTAGGTACTGTACTTTCAGTACTTTGAGAAAGTACCAAAAGTATGGTACTTCATTGTGTTGGTTCTCCACTGGTGTAAAAACTGATACCAGTGCCGAATGATATCACACCGTGAGGCGACATATTTTGAATTTGAAAAATGGCTGTAGTATATTACAGGACTGGACGATGTGTGGTATTAATTCCGATGTTGCATGTTATTTGCATGCAATTTATACATCGCTGCTCAGATTAACATCAGCCTTTTTTTTTTACTTTCAATTCTGTACGGGCATGATTGCGCCGGGGGTTAAAGTGTACCTAAAACATTTTTACTCTGTCATAGAAAAAAGACCTTACTTAGCTTTGCATTGTTTCCAAGTTTTGGGAAAATTTGCATGTTTGGGTATAGGTGGGTTTACAGTAATCCCTCGCCACTTCGCGCTTCGACTTTCGCGGCTTCACTCTATCGCGGTTTTTCAAATGTATTAATTCGCGTAAAAATATTTTTAAATTGCATTTTAATATTTATGGAAAGCACGTTACACGAAAACATGAAAGTGAAAACAAAATAAACCTGCAAGATTAAACGTTAACGGCGGCGGCTCCCCGCTTCCTCTTCCACTCGAGCCCCAGGCTTCGCGGCAGGTCGGCTTACCTTCAAGTTGGTATGTGCAGTATATAATATCCACTCCGGACGGAGTCTGGAAATGCTAATTATAAATAACCGGGCTATATATGCACTGATTTTCGGTATTTGTAATTTAAACGAGCCTTTTTCTATCTGTGAGTGTTTTTGCTGGGATCCATGATTCAAATAAATGTAGTTTACCTGCAACAAAAAATAGCAGTAATTGAATGTACAATAATAATATGATATTTGTAACGTCTAATATCTCGTTTTCTTTTTTTGTCTAATATATTGGGTAATACGAGTGTAATGGTGGCTAAAGGGTGTTATTTCATGTCTAGAGGGCTCTAATAATGTTAAAAACCGTAGTTGGAAGGTCGTAAACAGGTTTTCTAACTACGAAAATATTCAATTTATAAATAAAGAATCCTATTTCGCGGAAATTCTACTTCGCGGTGGAGTCAAGAACCGATTACCCGCGATAAACGAGGGATTACTGTATTTCGAAACAATACAAAAATTGAACATTGAACACTGCACTTTATTTTTCATTTAAAATTAAACGCAGGGCTACCAACTCTGGTCAGCTGGAGTGAAATTTTCAATTTGAGACAAGTCTGCACACGTATTTACATGCATGTAACAGTTTTTTTTTTTACCTTATAAAAAGGGTTTGCAAACTCCCCCAACGCCTTTGTAGATAATTTTAGGTTATATTGGAATATTATACATTTCTTGCGTGAGCGGAAAGAATGTTGGCAACCCTGAAACGTATGTTTTTAATTGTTTAACCTGAGTTGTTTTATATAAAAATAACTTTATACAGCTGTTAAATAACGTAAAACACAAATAACTACGTCTATTTATGAAACACTTGATGCATATAGCTGTAGAATTTCAGAACTCAGGAGCCACTCTGTGAGGAACATTACGGTTTTTGGTTGACGGTGTTAGATTCGCTGCTGTTATTAACACTAATGCCACTAAAACGCAAATAAAAGGGCTGCTTAAGCCGAAATACGTCTTGCTTGGGAACTAACCGGGCGATAGTGTTAGCTGGGTAGTTGTGCCTTTTCGCATACACCTTGCATGAAGGCAACGGGGCGTATATAACCAGGTTAATTAGTTTAATGTGTATAAATACACAAAATCTGTTTATTTTGAATTTGTTAATTTGCTATCGCTACACCTCATCAGAGCGTGTAATAGAAAAATCACACAACGCAGATAAACGGCTTACATAGTGAGGACCATAAATATTTGGAGAAAGTTTTTCAATTTTTAAGTTTTGTACATGACCACAATATATTTTAAAAGAAACAAGTCAGATGCAGTTTAAGTGCAGACTTTCAGCTTTAATTCAGTGGAACAAAAACATTGTATAAAAATGTGGGGAGCTAAAGTAATTTTTCTACACAATCCCCTCCTTTCAGGGGCTCATAAGTAAATGGACAAATTAATATAACTAATAATATAATATAATTTATGGGGCACTGGAGGACCATCTTGAACATGTGGGACCTAAAATGGAGGAGAACCAGTGTATTGGAAGCGTATGTGTAAAGTAGTTGAAGAGCGTTTAAACTAGGGACTGTGGGGGCAGGGAGGTTAGTTAAGAATATAGGTGAGGGGAGACTGAATGCCCCAAATAATATTAAAAGTGCCAATTATAAAAGGCCCACCATTTGCTGCCTGTGCTTAAACACTAGAAGAATTAGAAACAAAATTCATGTATTAGAGGCTTTTATTTCTTCAGACTCTAACAACATTATAAGAATAACAGAAACTTGGCAGACAATGATAGAGACGAATATAATAGTTGTTCTGTAGGGACCGGATGGGCAGGAAGGGTGGTGGTGTTGGAGTATATGCAGTGCTGCCCCTCCCTACACGCAGAACACGCGCTGTGCGACTGCACAATCACACGAAGACAATAACAATACAGTATAAGTATAAAAATACGAATGAAGTGTAAAACAGATTGGAGCACTGTTAAACATTCTAATAAAATAGAGAATCTCTGTACAGGAGTCTAAAATACCTTTGTCCAAAAGTTGCAGGAAAAGTACAAATGTATAGGAGTATATTGCACAGTAAGTAAAAGTATATTGCACCAATATCATAAGAAAATAAAGAACGTAAAAATAATTTAAAAATAATATATATATATTGTACGTAGGTAATCATAGGTAAATGTATTCCATATGTTTAAAACCAAGTAAGGGAAACATCAGTTATTGCACAAGTATTGTGGTAGCAGTAAGTTATTGTGCACCTTATTGTGAAGATGAGTGATGGATGGAGGAGTTATAGAGTCTGATTGGAGTGGGGAGGAAGGATTTTCTGTGGCGTTCAGTGGAGCACTTTCCGCTGGTGAGTCTGTGACTGCAGGTGCTTTTCAGCTCAGTCACCACACTGTGAAGTGGGTTATCAGTATTGTCCATGATGGCCTGGAGTCTGATAATGTTCTACTCTCAGCCACACACTCTAAGCCACAGGTGTCAGACTCCAGTCCTGGGGGGCCAGAGCCCTGCACATTTTTGGGTTTCCCCTCGTTTAACACA
>JAODLD010000387.1:0-11832 GCA_026781065.1 Mormyrops boulengeri | reverse complement strand
CCCCCCCCCCCCCCCGCCCCCCCCCCCCCCCCCCCCCCCCCCCCCCCCCCCCCCCCCCCCCCCCCCCCCCCCCCCAAAGTGTAGTATTGTTGTTCTGGAGTGTACTTACTGTTGCATTTTTTTTTTCAAATCAATAAAGACATTTGAAGAAAAAAAAAACTCAGTAACACTGCTGCAAAAATGAGAATCTGAAATGAACGAAAAGTAAGAAACCGAAAAAAGCTGAAAAATACACTTAATGTTTCACCTTATAGATAAAATACACTTCAAATCTAAATAAAAATTTGTTCAAACACTATCAAAATTAAATCTGAAAAAGATTTTATGCTAACACTAGCAATAAATGTTATGCTAACATTTAACTAAACAAAGTTTGCTGATTTTTCCAAAAACCGTGTAAACAGGGTCTCATCAACTGGGCCTGATAAGTTTAATTAACTTTAAGTAACGTTTGCATGCTAACCAGATGAATGAACTGGAAGACACAAACAGGCTTGTAATGACCTTAGATAATATTTACTGCCAAGTTGGTGACATTGAACCCAAAATTAGAATTTTTCGCAGACATACAAAAATACTGCTGGCATCTCATTCCACCTAACATCCACAAGAATGGAGATTCTTCGCCAATTTTGATAACAAGCTTTCACCACAATCGCCTACTTAGTTTACTTAGCATTAGAGTCAAGAGTTCAGGAGTCTAATGGCTTGAGGAATGAAACTATTACAGAATCTGTTTGTCCTGGTCCTGATGCTGCAAAACCTCTTCCCAGAGGGCAGCTGGGAGAACAGTCCATGGTGGGGGTGGGCGGAGTCCCTGATGATGTTACAGGCTATGCTCAGACAGCGTTTGAGTGCAATGTCCTGGATGGATGGAAGAGAAGTCCCAATGATACTCTCTGCAGTCCTCACCACTCTCTGCAGCAATTTCCTGTCTGAGGCCTTTGAGCTGCCAAACCAGATGGAGATACAGCTGGTCAGCACGCTCTAATTACGCTTCAGTTAACATCCTAAATATAAAATTACATGATTTACACTCATGCCTTAAATAGCTAAAGGTAAAGTTAATGAGTCTGTTTCACAAATTAATGGCCACTTGTACCAAACTACTTATTTTGAATTATTTTCAGGGGTACATTAAGGTAGGTTTAAGTACATTTTAAGTATGTTGTGTTTCATAGTGAGCGTAAAGTCTTTCTTTAGACACATTTTCACCATTATGTATTATCTGCAATCATGAAACTGAGAAACTGAGGTTTTTATTGTGCTCATAAATGTATCTCATATATTGATGGAAACCTACTCACCCAAGGAAACAGCTGTCTATACTGATGATTGCCTCCTAAAAGACATAATGTATAAAGTGACAGTATAACATGACAGCAACTTAAGTGCACATTCACACCTTCTCAGAACAGGCAGCATGGATGTTAAGCAAATAAGCTGCAACACAATGTCTGAAAGGTTTGTACATTGTAGTTCTGAATTCTTCCCTGGATTCTGTGCCATGCACAACAAAATCTCCACCTGTGGTACCTGTGACAAAGTAACTCTTCAATTTCCTGCCTTGGCCCTCTCGTGCTGTCAGCTATACATATAACTGGTCAATACCAGTCCTGTGTTATTCAGTGAGAGAAGGTTGCCTGACAGAACGATATCAGCCTTTTATCAACTTTATTTTAACACATATTTAGACAGGTTTATATAGATTTAGTGTTGCATAATATTAGGTTTCATACTGTAATATTTTTTGTAGTTTGACAAGTTAGTTGTAGAGATTTACGTAGGCTAGTTCACACATTTTAGGAAATACTTTAGACAATTTTAGGCAATAGTTAGTTCATAGCATTTTATATTAGCTTAACTCAGGATGATAGACCAAAGGATTAAGGTGAGTGCCCTAAGTTAGTTGAACTAACGTTAATTGTTAACGGTAGCTAACTCTGTTACAGCGCGAGCTCCCTTATAAAGAATCAACATTGCCGTCACTTAGCATATCTGTTTGGCTCGAATGGTCACGTACTTCTGGCAATACTACATCACCCGTAATGTGTCACGCCCACATGGATGGGACCAAACACCTGCAGACGGTCACCAGCTGATCGTCTCACTTCTTAAGATCGGCAAAACCGATCTTCATTGCAAAGGATTGTTGCCATTTACTAATGAGCCATACTGTACCAAGCACTTTGTCTTTTGTTCTCCCGGTTTGTCTCGCCTGCTGTGTCCTGCCTGCCTGTCTTCCCTGCCTGCCCCGTCCTACCTCGCCTCCTCGTCAATCCTGTTCCTCGCCTCCTTGTCGATCCTGTTCCTCGCCTCCCCTCGTCTTCCCGTCTCGTCCATCCTTATAGGACTGACCTCCCCGGTACCCGACCTCTGCCTGTGACCCAACTACGTCCCTGGATTGCCCCCTTGGTTTTGTCTGCACCTGATCAGAGCAATAAACCTGTTTGGCTCCGCATCCCGGGGTCTGCCTCCTCCTTTTTTGCTTGGTGTTACATAATGCAGTCACAGCTGGGCTAGGAAGGCGAGTAAAATGGCGGGAGTCATGACACATGGCATGCCGATAAATGCCATGGAATAATGTATTCCATACTACTATGAATATTCGCGATGGTTTCATATGACAGCCAATATCATGGCATGCTAACATTTACTGTTACCTAATTCTTAATTAAAAGCCAACTTACCGTTGGATTGTCACGTGAGCTAACCTGGAAGCTCACTACTGTTACCTCAGAAAAGGCTTCCTAACATTAACTTCAACACATTAGCCATGGTGCCCTTGTATCATGCCCAAGTATGATTGCACTAGCACTGGTACATTGCCAGAAAGTGAAACACAAAATCTCTGGGACACTTCTGACATGGCACTTGGTGACACCACCACACAACATGCACCAACTGGAGAATCTGATGGTGACATTGATGTGATGTCAGTTGACAAAACTGGCATCAATGCAATAAATGGTGACACAGCCCCAGCTACAGACAGAGAATATGGATTCTGAAACTTCCAATAGCGACATGGATAGAATGTCTTTTGAGAATACTGCCAACGTTGGTATACCAGCTGATAAATTAACTAAAGATTTTAAATAATGGGTCAGTGACTATAACATCAAGCACAATGTGCACTCACTGCTTCACCTCACAGCTGATGCCACCACATATGGATCTTTAGACAAATGCAGTGTTTTTCCTTTTGAGCGCTACCCGCATCACCTGAAAAAGATGGTTAGATTGGGAAACCATGCCCTAATTCAAGTAGCAAAATGGCTCCAAGAACATTCACAGATACAAACACCAACAACTGAAGAGGAACTAATACACATGAAAGATCTTAATAATGTCTACAGTTAGCCTAACATCCTGTTGGATGTTTACAGTTAGCCCAACATTCTGCTGGATGTTTACAGTTAGCTCAACATCCTGCTGTGAAATTCTAGAGGACCAACTCAGGAAAGCTATGTAGAGTCTTCTCACAGTTGAATCATACCTTTCCAAGCCATGTGACTCAAGGATCTATGGAGCCTGTATGTGGCCCATCAAAGATGGTGGTTCTAGATAGAACAAGCTTACAAGGGAAGGCAATGATCCTTGAAGACGGGCATGACTGCAGAATCGTGAAAATGCCACTGGCATGGCAAAGGCCTCCCAAAGGCCAGATCAGCAGCTCTGGAGTGAACATAAAAACAGAATCATTTCAGCGAATGGTGAGAAACTGAATGAAGATTGTCATACAGTATAGAGGTTCACCGCATTTATATACTCAAGATGATTACATAAAGGGTATACTCACCTTGATGTTACTCTGACTTTAGACAACTACATGATAGCCAGAGAACATGCTCAAAGAGCCACAGAGACCTCAATTGGGGACAGTGCGGAGGAAGAGGTTAAAAGGCGTAAAAGGACTGTCCCATCAAAATTCAAGATTCAAGAGGTTTATTTGTCACATACACAGTTGTACACATACAGCTTGTAATGAAATGTAACCCTGGTCACTCCGAGCAGCTGTGCATGATAAGAGAATAATAAAATATAGAAAAATAACAATATAAAATATATGAAATATTCAGTTGTACATAATCTATACATACTGTAAGTGATAAGGTAAAAGTGATTGTGCTGTGCAATATAAGTGCAATGTGCAAGAGACCTGAGAAATGTACCAATAATTTGAACAGTATGAACTGATGTAAGCAGTACTCATAGGATTATGGGCAATTGATCATAGTGTGCACAGAGTGATGTCAGTGTTACAGTGACTGGAGAGTCACTGTAGAGTCTGGTTGAAGACCTAGAGGCATTCAAAACTGTCCTGGTTTAGGAGCCTTATGACCTGGGGGAAAAAAGCTCCTGCATGACTTTTCAGTTCTGGTCATAAGGCTGCGGAACCATTTGCGTTGAGTTCAGCAGGCAAAACAGAGAGTTAATGGGTAGGATGGGTCCTTGAAGATTTTTGTTGCTCTGGTCCTACAGCGGCTGGTGTAAATGTCTTGTAGGGAGGGCAAGGCAGATCTGGTGCAGCACTCAGCTGCTCTAACCACCCTCTGCAGGGCTTTCCGGTCCTGGGCAGAGCAGTTCCCAAACCACAACGTGATGCTCATGGTCAGGATGCTCTCTATGGCAGCTGAGTAGAAGGTCTTTAGGACTGCAGGAGAGACCTTAAACCTCCTCAGCTGCTCTAACCACCCTCTGCAGGGCTTTCCGGTCCTGGGCAGAGCAGTTCCCAAACCACGATGTGATGCTCATGGTCAGGATGCTCTCTATGGCAGCTGAGTAGAAGGTCTTTAGGACCGCAGGAGAGACCTTAAACCTCCTCAGCTGCCTCAGATGGTAGAGCCGCTGCCTCGCTTTGCTGACCAGGGCACGTGTGTGTGTGTGGGTCACGTGAGGTCCTCCTGTAGATGGACGACAAGGTATTTAAAAGTGTTCACCCTCTCCACTGTAGCACCATTGATGTGGACAGATGTGTAAGGGCCCTGCTGCCTCCTGCAGTCCACAATCGGCCCCTTTGTTTTGCTGACGTTCCGCTGGAGACTGTTATGCTGGCACCACCTTTCCAGGTTCTCCACTTCCTTCAAGTGGGCCAACTCATCATTGTCGCAGATGAGGCCAAGCACTACTGTATCATCATATACTGTGTCAAATACAGGACAGATAGTGAAAGTAAACACATGTGACTGCTATGTCCTACATTGCTCCACTGTTAATGTGAAGAAATCATGTCAAATACTCTCAATATATATATTGGATCTTCCTGAATTAATAGGTGATCATGTGGTGCCACCGAAACAGAGGGAAAAAATCATCTTCTCAAAATCCCTCTGAAAACCCACCAAGCCTACCTAAGCCTCCGAGTTGTAACAGAAATCACTTTTGGTGTAATTCCACATAAACTACACTGCCTCCCACAAAGTATTCAACCCCCGAAAGTCATTACTTTCTGTTTTACAAGCTTATACATAAATTTTCCCAATCTGTATTTTGACTGCGAACATGTATGCTCTAGTATATTTCTAAAGGTAAAAGGCAATAAGTTGTGTAACAAGTAAAACTACAAACAGCATCTACATTACTAAGTAAGAAACTACTCATTTGCTTTACTTAAATCTAATTACAAATGACCTTAATGCAAGGCAGCTATCTGGCTAGTGAGCTGTACAGTAAAATTCATTATGTAACTGCAACTGAAATTTATATCATCCTTTCTGTCACGGCCGGGAGCGGAAGAAGAAGGCAGGGATCCAGAAATGCAGGGGAACTGCTTTTTATTAGCCTGGATGGAGAGCAGATACAGACGGGGTGTGTAAACACCCGGGATGAGCAGACAACTTCCCTGCTTTCGGAAGCCCAAGCGGAAGCTAGGGAACCCGGGGAGAGTTCCCCGTCGGAGGGCTGGATGGTAGTAGCAGAAGGGGCGCGCTAGTGGGATAGTCGGTGTCCGTGATCTGAAGTCGAAGCCGGGGCAGTCAGTCCAACGGTGAGGGCACGAAACTGGGACACAAAAGGAGGGGACGACGGAGAAGGCTGGACTCGGCAGGTATGGTGGGTCAGGTTCGGGAGCGGGACTGAGGAGGGAAGGAGAGCAGGTAAGGATTGAACACCAGGCAGACAGGGAAGGCAAAGGGAAGCGGGTAAACGGAAGACAAGAACGCTCGGTATGGCTCGTAGACATGGGCTCAATACTTCGCAATGACGGACGGGCACGCCCCGCTTTAGTAGGCAGTCAATTGTCAGTAGATGAGGTACACCTGTCCGGTCCCGCCCCTAAGGGCGTGACAGTACCCCCCCCGAACGGCCGCCTCCTGGAGGCCAGCGACGCTTGCGGGGTTTGTCGGGATGCGCCTGGTGGAAAGCGTCCTTTAGGGCAGGATCTATAATAGTCGACGCTGCCACCCAGCTGTGTTCGTCCGGGCCATCCCCTTCCAAAATATATCCAAATATAGGGATTTTCATTATCAGTCCAGATGTCCCATGCATAATGTGCCCTACCCAAGGTGAGTTTACATTAGTTATAGAAACATTGTTGCCGGTCATAACTGTGTAGTTGTCACATGATGAACTCCGCAATTAAAAGCTTTTGTTTGGGAGTGAAACTGGCTCCCCTTTATTACTTACAGTGAGGCTGACATTTGGGCCCAATCCCAAACCGGTCCCTGTACACTCCACCTCACCACTCCGCCTTCATTTGCACATTCTAGAGCCCCATCACCATGATTCAGGACCTGCTAGTGTAGTAGGGTAGATTACCTGCCACGGTAGAAATGTCTTTGCCCCGCTTATTTAGCGTGCTTTTAATTAGTGCAGTATGTATAAAGAGGGCAGTTTGGTGCATTTGCGCGTGTGATCGGTGGTGGAGTGATGCTTCCACTGGCCGTTTGTTTGGTGGGCCTTCTCTTTTTGACGCCTGGGATCCAGTGTCGCCATTTGTCTGCCTATGTTGCAGTATGAGTAGTGGGTCCATAAAATTGTAAGATTATCCCCTGTGCCAACTGCTCCTTGGCTGGTCTTGGATGGGTGGTCACGTACCTGGTTATCGGTGCCCCCTTACTTGTTCTATGGTACATGGGCTATCGCGGCAGGCTAGTTGGGGTTCCATTTTATGTGGGTAATTAGTTGTGAACTGCCACTTGAGCATTTTTAATGCTATCGTAGGAATAACAACTATTTGTTTTAATTGTAGGGATTTAGAGGTCAAGACTGTACACTGCTGTTGTTCTTCTACATGCTTCTACTCAGTGTGTGGAATACGGGGGGGTCCGGGGGAGTCCGACTCCCCTGATTAACCCATGAAACCCCCTGAAAGCCTCAGAAGCAAAATTTTAAGGGGGTCTCGAGATCGGTATTGTGCAACAACAGGGAGATGGGGACCCCCCCCCCGAATATTGACGGGTATTTCGCACACTGCTTCCTCCCTGGTTCACTGTGTCTTCGGCTCCTGCATGTTTCCATCTCCATGTTTGTGTTTCTTTTTAATACTATTAGTATTATTCTAATTTTATTGTATTTGGATTTGTTAATTTTCTATTTGACTCTGATTATTGTTTAAGTCATACGTCTGAGCAGTTAGCCTTAGTAGCTGAAGCCTTGTGTTCAATTCCATCTTCGCCGCCAGCTGTCTGTTAGTGGGGCTGTGAGCCCGAGGGGGGGAGTTTGGACGCCAGTGAATTGTAGTGCAGTGTTTTCAAGTGTCTATGAAAGAACTTACCTTCTTTTGTGTGCGTGCAGAGTACATGTGTTGTCTTTCGGCAAGTGCACTTCCCTATAGTCGGCGTTAGCTGGCTAACTACTTTCTCTGTTGTCTGGACCCAGCATTTGTACAATTGTTAATTGTCTTTATAGCACCACTTTCTATTAATAAATTCTATTTTGGTACTTGGAGACACGACTCTGCCTCTCTTGGTAATTGAACCTGTGCCCTGGTGGGCTAAGCTAATGCTGTGTAAGTTCTGAGGTGGAAGTTCCTGGGGTGGCGTAGTTAAATTGGTTCATCAATGCTTATGATTTCCATCCCTTCCACTTCACCACACTAGCAATCAGTGACATTTCACAAAAGCTGCTGCTGAAGAGTGACCTAACATTGGACAGAGCTGTGCAAATTGTCCACCAAGCAGAGCTCTCCAAGATGCAAAATGTTACAAAAGGTGCATGTGAAATAAAACCACTGCACAAGGAAGCCGGCCGCCCCAGGAGAGGTAGACTAAACTTTAAAAGGGGGCAGGGAGACCATAAGCAGTAGATGTAGTCCCATGTACAGCAAGCGTGACAAATGCCCAGCGCGTAACGGGAGATGCAGCAAACGGGGACATTTCACTGCAGCCGTAGCCAGAGCCAAAGCAAAGTAGTGAAGGCTGGGGCTGTGCGTGAGGATTTGGACGACACTGAACTTTATTTTCGGGCAAGTGCAGAGGACGCAGACAGGACCAATTCTGTTTTAAGCTTTTTATGAGGAAAAACTACTTGCACCTATTGAAATTTCTCAAATTTTAATCTCATCTAATATAAATATTTGCAGGCACTACAAATCTAATATTATAAATGTTGAGATTAGAATCCCTAAGATGTGGGTATGCATGGGGTTTCATTGGGGACCTTGCTATGGCTTAGTATTGTGAGGGGATACATGGGTAGTGCCAGGTGGAAATGAGTATCTTTCATTTTGCATCCATTTGGCAACTTGAAGTCTGATAGACAGCAATGTATGTATGTATATATATTCATCTGAACAAAACTGAAATAGAAAAGCATTGCTTAGTTTATGATCCACTGGAGATAAACACAGACATAACAGACAGTTTTAGAGTCTAATGTTGATCAGTTTTCTGCCTATATACGCTATGATTGGTAAAGTGAAATTTGGGAATGAAACTTTTAGTTGGCATTGTAACCTCAAACAACAAACCGACCCTTTAGCGTGTCACCATGTTTACATGTGGGACGTGTTCTGCTTACATGATGGGGCCGTTCTCTTTCAACTGTTCTGATGGAGCTCAACATCAAACATACAGGTACAAACTTTTGTAAATAAATATTATGAAAATATCGAGTAATTGTCTTCGCAATAAACAGGATGCTGTGTTTTGTTGTTATTTCTAGTAGAACTCCAGCCAATTGTCGAGTATTTTCTATCCCTTTATTTATACGCTTATAATAAGTAAATTATAAAATAAATATTTTTCCCCAGAAGGGTAGTACATGGATCATTGCAGAAGCGAATATGCCCTTTGTTTGAAAGATAAAGATAAAGATAATCTTTATTGTCATTGTCACTTGGACCACGAAATTGAAAATGCAATTCCACTCAATGTGAGGCATAAAAGTAATAAAATAAGTAATAAAATATTACAAATATACTAATTGCACTGAATATTGAACTGAATTACAAATTGCACTGAATACTGCATTGACTATACAGATTGCACTGATGGAATAGAAAAAATTAACCGTTCTGTTTTGCGTTTAAAGCCATGATTGCTTTGGGATAGAAACTGTTTTTCGGGCGATTTGTCCTGGTTTTCATGGCTCTGTATCTCTGGCCTGATGGCAAAAGCTGAAAGAGCCAGTGTCCGGGATGTGATGGATCCTGTGAAATGTCCATAGCTTTTTTCCGGCATCAGGAGGTGTAAATTTGTTCCAGGGTGGGTAGAGGGCAGCCAATTGTTTTCTCAGCTGCCCTGATGACCTTGTGGAGTGCTTTTATGTCTGAGGAAGACATGAAAGACATTTCCATCTAATGTGAATAATCCATAATGTTTTATGGATTATTAGGGTCCATTTTGGTGGAAAATATTTAAAATATATGCCTCGATATGCACTGGAATACTTTAGCAGACAATGTTGCAACTTGAAGGAGCGGACTGAGTAAGTTCTCTTGATTCCAACGCTATGCAATTCATGTCTTTGAGATATACCTATCCAAAGTTATGAGCCTGAGATTAATGGGTGCGAAAATCAATGCATTTTGCATTTGTCAGGTTCTAAGGGTTAATAAACAGATGAAAAAAAGCCATGACAGAGATGCCTAACTATGTCACCCAAGGCAGGTTCTGGGACTGATTTACTGCCAGATTCCTGCCAGAACCCCATTACAGAAAGGCTGAGAAAGGAGATGTCTTGGGTGTGGGACACACCTCTGCCACAGACCTTGGACACGGTAAGGCTGAAACTGTTATCGGCTCTCATATTAGCTTACTTCAACATGAATAAGCCCACCATAGTGTCAGCAGATCCCAGCAGCTTCAGCTTGGGTGCAGCCTTGCTGCAGGTACATGGGGCTCAGCACCCTCCCAGTAGCCTTCTGTTCATAGCCTCTCACAGGGGCTCAGCACCTTTATGATGACAGTGTCCACTCATTCATCTGAGGCATTTCAACTTCAAAGCAGTCAACGTTCTAGGTAAATCACTGGTTGTGGCAGATACACTATCATGCCTTCCACTCAGAGAATGTAGCACCTCAGATACAGATGTGATGGCCCAGGCTTATGAGGACTTGGTGTTCAACACCAGGCCAGTACCACAAGCTCTGGTACAAACATTTCCCTTGTGAAATACTACATCAAAAATGGCTTGCCTACAGAAGAGCCCTTATAACTGAAAGACATGTATGCTGCAGCAAGATATTAACTACTCTTGTGTGGGGGACAGGACTGTGGTTCTCTCCTCCAAGCCTGATGTTATCATTCGTCACCCTCATGAAGGACACCTAGGTCTGACAAAATGCAGTGATGAGGCAACTGCAGGATGGAACCTGGTGGGCAAGAAGGGAACTGGGTCTGGGCACCTAGCCCGACTGGTATGTCCCCGTCTCCCCTTACAGGAGATGGAGAACTGGCCTGGCCCCCTGCTGAACCTCCACCGGTGCCATAGAAGGCATCCTTGGGTGGAGGCAGAAGCCCAGAATGTGGGACTCAGGTCCGGGGGGTCCCACTCCAAGTCCTCTGGAGGAGATTCCTCCAGATCCATCCCCACTAGGCTGTGAGTGACTTCAGGCAGAGGTACAGGGGCAATGTCAGAATGAGTGGGCCCCTGTGGGCCACACTCAGGAGACTTGGGCAGAGCCAGAACCGCCCCTTCTGGGCCAGGCTCTGGAAACTTGGAATGGGTGGTGGCGGGCTCCCCAGGGCAGGACACTGGAGATGCAAAGGGCCTCCCAGGGCAGGACACTGGAGATGAGGCGGGCCCCCGTGGCAGGAAAGTAGAGATGCAGCAGGCTCCCCAGGGCAGGACACTGGAGACGCGGCGGGCTCCCCAGGGCAGGACACTGGAGACGCAGTGGGCTTCCCAGGCACAGAAACTAAGAAACCTACAAGCTGTGCTCCCTTTCTTCCTGGTAAAACACCCCACAATAGCACTAATGCAGAACTCCTGCAGATGACATGCCTACAAATTGTACTTGAAGTCAGAGTTGTAGAAAGTAAACAGGAATGGAACAAGGACAGATCCTTGTGGGGCACCTGTGCTACTCATCAACTGCTCAGACACAGTTCTGTATCCATACAAACTGACCTGCGCGTGAAGTAATTGATGATCCAGGACACCAGGAAGTCATCCATTTGTGGTACCCTCAGCTGCTCTGTGTTCTGGGAGTTGAGTGGTGTTAAAAGTACGGAAGACGTTAAAGAACATGACCCTCACTGGGCTCCCCGCCTTCTCTGTTCCATGCAGCAGGCAGATGATCTTGTCCTTAGCTTCCACCTGTGACCAATAGGCAAACTCTAGAGCAGAGGTGTCAAACTGCAGTCCTGGTGGGCCGGAGCCCTGTGTAGCTTAGTTCTTTCCCTGTTCCACCACAAATGATTCAGCTCAAGAGCTGTGTGGTAATTA
>JAODLD010000386.1:0-11836 GCA_026781065.1 Mormyrops boulengeri | reverse complement strand
TCAACGAGTTCCGATTGACATCAATTAGCGAATAACTTGACGCGATGGAGAAACACCGATTAACCCTGATCTGCAGCGGCTGATTGACGAACTGAATGACGGACCGCAGGGTGAGGTTAACCCCTTTTTGCTTGACCTGATAAACGATTTAAATTCAACAAATGCACCCGTGTCTATGGATGTAGAAATGGCAGACGGCCAGGAGGCCATGCTTGGTATTGGGGGCGACAATGTACTGGATGCAGATATTGAAATGTTTGATGTAGATGAGGGTCTGTCCATGTACTCTGAGCTGCATCAGATGCTAGCCGAGCTGAACGGGGAACAACAGGGGGAATTTAACTTCATCTTGCGTGACTTATTAAATGATTTAAATGATGATGAGGGACCAGCAGAAATTATTGATAATGGTGTACAAGAAGAAGAAGGCGGGGATGCGGGTGAACCAGAAATTATGGACAATGGTGTGCAACAAGGTGGGGGGGACGGTGTAGATGTTAATGTGATCCGCAGGCCACAGTTTAACAACACTGAAATAAGGCAGCGTTTCCATTTTGATGGAATTGAGCATGGTGATGACATTGTAGACGTTTACAGGTCTGTAATACAGACATTTCAAAACTTGGTTGACAGAGTTAACGCTTTAGCGGGTCCGGGGGATATCATACAGGTGGAACTGCAGGGGGCTTCAGTAACCAATAACACATCTATCCATGTTCGAGGCGAGATCGATCTAAATGATCTGCTTTCGATGGTAGACAACCTTTCGCAGAGCAATGCGGAGGTTTTCAGCGATGAAACGCTAGAGCTGGTCGTACAAATTGTACATAACCGAAATGGTGGTGCAGCCAAACGACAGAAATTAACAAAGCTTTTAAAATCTGACATTGTGCAAAAGAAGCTCAGATGTCTTATCGTGTCTGAAAACTCTGGCAATAATCTATGCTTTGCTTACTGCGTAACCCGCCTGTTATACCCTGACATGCTACATCAGGCTGCTGAGTTGGAGGCTAAGCTTATGCAGGAAGCGGTCGGTCTAACTGCGTCAGACATGGTGTCATTCTCAAACATAGCAGAGTTTGAGCAAATGCTTGGGGTTAAAATTGTGGTGTGGTACCGCTGTGACAAGTCTGACATTTTTAAGAAATTTCAGACAACCCCCGAGCCTTGTGATGAAACAATCTTTCTATACCTTCAAGGCCAACATTACTTTGGTATAAAAAGCTTGAAGGCATTTTTTGGGTCATCATACATCTGTGATTATTGTTATGCTGCATACAGTGTTAAAACAGCACACAAATGCAAGTATCATTGCAATGTGTGTCTCAGTCCCGAGTGCCATAAGCACAGCACAGCCCACATACATTGTGAGGACTGTGGCTCTTTCTGCCGCTCGCGGTATTGCTTTGAGCAGCACAAAATCGCAAAGCAACAGCCAGACGGCAGTTTTTATATTTTGTGTGATTCGGTCAAGTATTGTGACAAATGTAACCGACGGTACGCCGTCACTAAAAAGAAAAACCCAAAGGCTCACAAATGCACACCTAATACGAGGTGTGTTTTTTGTAAGGAAGACTTGATGCCAGAGTGTAAGCACCAGTGCTTTATCAAGCCGGTAGCGCCTGAGACCCCGTCAGAACGCTACGTGTTCTATGACTTTGAATGCAGACAAGATGAGGGTGTGCACATCGCTAATTACATCTGCTGTATTGACTTTGCGGGAAATTGCTGGTCCGCTAAGGGAGAAGGGTGTGTTGCTGCATTTTTTGAAAAGTACCGCAACCGTAAATACGAGGGGTACACATTCATAGCTCACAACTCTAAAGGCTATGACAGTTACCTACTTATGAAGCATCTAGTTGAAAATGGCATCACCCCTCACATTATCACGCAGGGCAGCAAACTGCTCTGTGTGGCAGACGAGGACTTTAGTCAAAGATACATTGACTCTCTCTGCTTTCTGCCCATGAAGCTGAGTGCATTCCCTGCAGCTCTGGGTTTTGAGAGTGAAAAGAAAGGCTATTTCCCCCATTTTTGGAACACTGTGGAAAACCAAAATTACATCGGTCCCTACCCGCCACCAGAGGCATACGGGGTGCAGACCATGATGGAGAAGGAAAAGAGGGAGTTTATGGCATGGTACAGCACAGTTCTTGGGGGTGTGTTTGATTTCAGGAAAGAGATGGCAGAGTACTGTAAAAATGATGTAGTCATCTTAAGAGAGGGCTGTCTCAGATTCAGGGGTGAGATCATCAGCAGCTGTAATCTAGACCCTTTTCAGTGTGTCACCATAGCCTCAGTCTGCATGAAACAGTTCTGCATGAGCTTTCTGCCTGAAAATACAGTCGCACTAACCACTCCAGATAATTACATCAAGCGACAAAAGGCATACTCCACGCCATCCATTCAATGGCTGGAATACATAGCCCATCGTGAAAAGATAGAGATCCAGCACGCGCTGTGTAGAGGGGAGGTGAAAATGGGTCCCTACTACCTCGATGGCTATGCCGAAATCGACGGTGTTCGTACGGCGTACGAATTTGCAGGGTGTTTTTTCCATGGGTGCACAGAATGCTTTGATTCACACGAAGTGAATCCTGTGACAAAACTGCGTTTTGGGGACATGCATCAGCAGTTTCAGGACAAGATCTTTGCCCTTAAAAACACATACAACCTCAATGTGTATGTTATTTGGGAACACCAGTGGGCTAGATTGAAGACTGAAAAGGCTGATGTACAGGCGTTCTTGAGAGCCTTTGACTTTCCGGAGCGCATCGATCCTCGGGACGCTCTGTTTGGTGGCAGAACTAACGCTCTGCAACTCTACTATAAAGCACAGAGTGACGAGCGCATAGATTACTATGATTTTACTAGCCTTTACCCCTCAGTCAACAAGTTTAAGGAGTACCCGGTAGGCCACCCTGTAGTAATTTACAATGATTTTGACAGCGTTGACAACTATTTTGGGTTGATCAAAGCCAAAGTTTACCCGCCGAGAGGCCTTTACCTGCCAGTTCTGCCTTACAGGTGTGGGGGTAAACTCATGTTCACACTTTGCAGAACATGCTGTGAAACTGAGACGCAGGGGGCCTGTAATCATTCAGATGAGCAGAGAGCTCTGATCGGCACTTGGTGCAGTGTCGAAATCAACAAGGCTGTTGAAAAGGGCTACAAAATCATCAAGCTTTACGAGGTGTGGCATTTCCCAGACCGGACAGACACACTTTTTGCTGACTATATTAACACCCATTTAAAGGGAAAACAGGAGGCTTCTGGCTATCCCTCTTGGGTAAAGACAGCTGAGGACAAAGAGAGATACATTCAGACCTACTTTGAGAAAGAGGGTATCCGTTTGAACCCCGAGAACATTGGGGTTAACAAAGTGAAACGCCAAATTTCCAAATTGTTTTTAAACAGTCTTTGGGGAAAGTTTGGTCAGAGAATAAATCAGGCGAGCACGACGCTCATCAAAGATACCGAGGAGTTTCTCATCTTCATCTTTTCAAAGCTGGTCAATGTGTCTCACTTTTCCTTCCTCAATGACAATGTGGCGATGGTCCAGTGGCGTAACATAAAGGACTACCCTAGCATGCCGAGGCACGTCAATGTTTTTATTGCAGCGTTCACCACAGCTTATGCTAGGCTCGAGCTGTACAATGTCATGGACCGCTTGGGTCGGCGCACGCTGTATCACGACACAGACTCTGTCATTTTTGTCAGCAAGCCGGGTGACTGGATGCCCCCTCTGGGTGATTTTCTCGGCGAGCTAACAAGCGAGCTGGACCCAGATGACCGCATTGTAGAATTTGTTTCAGGGGGTCCCAAGACTTATGGGTACAGAACGGTTAAAGACAAAACGAGCATGAAAGTGAAGGGGATCACTTTGCATAGCACCAATTCAAAAACTGTCAATATTGCATCTCTAACAGGATTGGTTCATGACTATGTGAGTAACCCACGTGACACCCCTAGAGAGATCAGTACATCCACGCAGCAGATTGTGCGGGATAAAAGGGGCTTCCATTTAAAAAATAAGACAGTCAGCAAGTGTTTCAAGGTTGTGTATACCAAGCGTCAGCTTCAGTCTGATTACACAACCTTACCATATGGCTACTAGTGAAGGGTTTGACATTAGACTTCAGCATCCGTTCTCATGCATCATATCAGGACCGAGTAACTCTGGCAAGTCATATTTCATTAAAAGACTGTTGGAAAATGCGGATTGCACATTATCCAGAGTTCCTGAAAATGTTGTATGGTGTTATTCTTGCTGGCAACCGCTGTATGATGAATTGCTGTGTAAAATAAAGAACATTACATTTGTGGAAGGAATTCCGGAGTCTCTGTGTGACGATGAACTTTTGCCTCCAAATAAAATCAACCTAATCATCATTGACGATCTTATGGAAAAAGCCTGCGACAATAACGAAGTCGAAAAAGCATTCACCAAGTATACGCATCACAGAAACCTGAGTGTTGTATATCTGGTGCAGAATCTCTTCTTCCAAGGTAAGAAAAGCCGGACCATCAACCTGAATGCCAATTACATCGTATTATTTAAAAACCCCAGAGATAAATTACAGACGAGCGTACTGGCCCGTCAGATGTACCCGCGACATTCAAAGTTTTTTCTAGAAGCTTTTGACGATGCCACAAAAGCCCCTTACGGGTACCTGTTTGTGGATTTAAAAGCCGTGACACCCGAGGACTGCCGACTCAGATCGGGTTTGCTCCCGCCGGAATTACCTGTCGCATACGTTCTCAAGAAAAAATATTGACGATGTCGGCTCGTATAAAAAGAAACTTGCGTGCCCTGCAAGCTTTATTTGACAGTAACGCTAGACAGAGAAAGAAAATTTTAAAGACTGCATCGCCGGGTTTGCTGAACACTCTTTGTGAAATAGCTTTGAACGTTCTGTGCGGTAACATTCCGCTAACCAAATCACAGCTTGCAAGACTTAAAAAGCAAAAAAGCGGCATCAAACTGCTAGCGAGCAAACGGGCTTCGTTAAAAAGAAAAAAGAAGGCTATTAACCAGACCGGTGGGGGGTTCATTCTACCCCTTTTAAGCATAGCCATACCGTTTCTCACCAGTCTTTTTCATCGGAGTTAAGTAAAATGGATTACGCGACGAAAATGTATCTGGTCCCGAAATCACAGCTTGAAAAACTGCATAATACCACCGCGCCTAAAGATACGATAAGGCAGACTGCCGAAAGCGAGCTGGACATTGCAATACGCGACATTTTATCAAGAACGGATGTTGCTAATCACGACAAGCTCCGATTGTATACAGAGGTGTTGCAGAGATATTTGACTCTCGCCAGGCAAGGTGATAACGAGCCCTTATCTTTGACACTTACTGCTGCTGAAGAGACAGTGGCACGCGCTACTGAAGAGACGGCACGCGCCACTGCTCCTACTGTTGATGGTGGTGACACCGTCATGCAAGATGTTATAAAAAATGCCGCCCAGCGTAACAAGAAAAAGGTTGAATATATGATGGGTAAAATGCTTGAAAACTCTGCCGTCACCGCGTGGAACCCGCGTGGGGAGTTTGTTTTTAACGGAAAGACTATCGCGGGGTCGCATATGCTCGATTTGCTTAAAAACATTACCAACCCGCGTAATGTGGGAGAGGCGAGAAGACCTGTGGGATGGGTAGAGTTTCTACAAGGACTGGCAAGCCTGAACATGCCTTGCTCCCTCATACCTAACCAAGATGCCTGTCGTCTCATAGAAGCGATCAAGAATCCCACCGAGGGGCGGCGTGACACTACCCCAAAAAGTATTTGTCGGTCTCCACGATCCCGTAGCACACCGCGGAAATTCTTAAAACCAGACTGGCTTATGTTTTAAAGTGTTTTTGTGCTTACTTAATAAAAAACTAAAGCGTGATATTTTGTCTTTGTGGTTTTTATTTAGCATACAGTCTTTTTCAAAGCCTTACAACATCTCACCGTTTGCATTTTGGTAAACACAGTTTTCATACGATTGATATATTTAAATTTAGAAACAAAATGAGAAACCATTGCATCATTCTTTTTAAAATCATTGCTATAAAACGATAGAATTTTAGAAAAAGAAAAGCCTCTACAGCGGTTAATTAAATAAAAAAGGCAATGTTGGCCGCACGTCACGCTGAGATCGTCTTGAACCTGCTTTGCGCTGTAAACAAGCCGGTCACAGTTCCTCGTCATGAATGTCTTTATGATTCTCGGAAAGCTGGGGTGATCAGGCGGATTTCCGTACGAGTCGAAAAACTCTGCGGTGCTGTCATGATCGATGAATAGCGCCAGCCAGTGTTCTCCGGGAGCCGAACTAGGATGTGTATTGATGATGAAGATCGCAGGTAATTTATCAAGCTTTACTTCCTCCAGCTCATCACAAGCTAATACCCCATAAAAATGCCTCGCTGTCCATCGGTTTCTACTAAGGACATTCGTTAGCTCCAGGGTATTCATGCCTAGTAGTAATCGTACAAGACGTTTCTCCTTTGGTTAATTTCGATTATATTGTCGAAGGTCGCGTAAACTATCAGTGTGACAGTCCTGGCCAGAGGCTGGCGGAATCTCATCTCCAGGCGCATGTTGCCGCTTTTAACCATAGATAGATGTTGATTGCAGCTTTCGTCCGGTGACAAGTTAAAGGCGTACAAAGTGTAGCCGCTTGTGTACTCGTTTCTGTCAATAGCGACAGGATCGTTTTTCAAATGCCTCCCCGTGGCCAGAACCAAGCTGTAATACTCACGGGCAACATTTCCCCTGTTAAAATCAGGCTGGAACGGTTTAGAGGGATATTGCTGACCATCGGCATAAAGCGCTACAAATTCAGCATCGTAATGTTGAAAATTGAAGGGGTTTCGACCGTACGCCCCCATAAAGCCCATATTGTCTACGAGCCCAATGACAACGGTTTTAGGCAACTGCCCGAGAAACAGGTTTTCTTGCGCGCAGACCCGACTGCCTGCTGCCACGCTGAATGTTTTCATGCAGACTCTCTCGATCGGGTATTTAGCGTTGGCTGTCAGCAAGGCGCTCGCGTGACCCAGTTTGACAGCCGTCGACACAGAAACTTTTTTAACAAAGAGGGAAGCCGATACGATTTTGAGCGAGTACTGTTCAACATCACCGTTCATGAGACAAAACTCATCTTTGTTTCGAACCATTTTAATTTTGACATCGACACCATTTAGCATTAACCTCTCTTGAAAAAATATGTCAGAGTGTATCGGTCCCATCAAATCGAAAACGCCGCTTCTTGCTGAAAATGCGGCTCTTTTCTCTAAGCCCTTGTTATCGCCGTCAGGGTCAGTCTCGTCCATAGCCCCGGAACTGTCTTTATAAAACAGACCGCTGGTAAACTGTCTGGATAGCGTTCCGACGCTGTAATTAAGCAGGCACTCTATCATGGCTCTGTATGGGTACGTATTGCTAGACTGGCTTACTAGCCTGTCACCCAAGGATACGTCCACCTGTGAGAACATTGAGGCGATCGGGTAATTTATAAGACCAACATTTGCGCCAGGCTCAATGTTTGCACCGCTAGCTTTTGTGATTCGACACCGTAGATGCAGTAGCGTGTTGTTTAGATCCAGATAATCTTCCCCATTACCAGCGATAAAAAACTCCAGGGGGCCATTGTCTGTTAAAGCTGAGAGTGGCGGCACTTCCACGTATATATTTCTATCGATGCTTGCTTGTGTGTATGGCACTGCAAAAATATCCAATTCTGATTTCATGCACTCCTCTGACAGGCGGTGTATGAGGGCCATAGTTTTAGAAAATGTATCTTCTTCTCTGTACTTTTTTGGGAGCCTTCTTCTTCTCTCGCTTCTTTTTGACTACTGTGCCTCTGGTGCCCGACACCTTGCGTTTTTTAGCCCCAGTAATTCGATCGCCAGGGGGTCTTTGACGCTTACCACGAGCCAACACCATGAGCCCCGAACCCTCTTGCGGCCGTGTTGTTAATTGCCCCGTAATCGCACCTGTTATCACATCCTTTGCAATATTTTGCGCCGCCGATTTTAAATGCGGCTTCGCCATATTGAAAGTCCTTTTCAGAAATGGTACTGCCATTCTGAGGAGTCCTCGAAAAAGGCCCCCCAGCCCCCCTCCGTACATGACAGGGGCTCCGTTGTATCCGGGGAGTCCGTTACCAGCTTGGTTTCTGTAATATTCCACATATCTATGTGGATCTGAAAAACCGTCGGCGCTGTACATTATTATTATTATTGGGGGTAGTGCTTAACCGGCCTGAAATGCAGCTTCACGATCGTTTTTCCGTACCGGAAGGGTATCGCCTTGTTCTGGTCAGACTTTAACTCGATGACTATATTATCAATATGATTCTTGCAGAGCGGCACGTAATGTATCCTGTCATAGGCTATTGTGACAGTCGAGTTCTGAGAACCAGATATTTGTACGCTCCGTAAAAGAGGCACGCAACTGTCACCTACTCTTTGATGTTCGACAATGTCTGAATACACGTAAATCGTGTAAAAACCACCGCATATATCTGCCGGATGCGGGGCTTCGGGGGACTCACCAGCCTTATGAAATACATCAGGAACAAACCCCAGCATTCGAGCCAGCCCACCTTTAACCTTTAAACCAAGGCTCGGTTGGCCGCTCATGTACACTTTGTTTTTTATCACGCTATAGGCAAGTGTTAGATTTGTATTTCCTAGATCCACGTTCATTTCACCGATTAGGTTTTCAATATCTCTGTAATAACCAGCCTTTAGCTTGTATTGATGGGTTAGTGATGACGTTAAAAATAATCCCACGTTAAATGTGGTATCTTCTTCGACTAGCGTGTCCCACGTGTGAGGATAATGGATTTCCGCTAATCCTACTTCCCATTTACCGTTCAGATTAATCGGCTTGGCTAGTTTTGTCGTGTAGCTTGATATGGTGTTGTGCGGGAAAACATCCAAAGACGAGTTGCTAGGAAGCGTAACATAAAAACCGCTTTCCTCCTCCATGGCTGCTTTTGATGTGAATGCATGCCACAAACACACACCATCGCACTTATACGTCGACTATTTGACTAGCGGGGACCCAGCTGTTAAATTTATCGGGCCACCCCAACCACTTCACTAAAAACATTTTTTTACCCCGCTGCGTTTTTTCCGCAACGATTTTCTCAACTTTGAAGTTTTTGTCTTTGTCTATTCTGATCTTTTGTAGCTCTTCTGCATAAAATGTGCCCTCTATGAGCTCACCGTCATAATCTTTTAGCCTGTATACCGGTGGTGATCTAGGCAGACGTTCGGTGACTGTAAAATACTCGTCCGTAAAAGTTTGCTCATACCCTTTGGTAAATTTCCCCCGTGCTTTCGATACCCTGACCACATCGCCGATATTAAACTTATAACGACGCTTTTCAGCTACACCAGGCATCAATCCATATATGTTGTTGAAGACTTGGAAGGCATTCTGTGCATTAACCTCCGCCGGCTTCATTTTAATGGTGCTGTGAAAGGTATTGTTGTAACCCCTCGCTAGATCTTGGACAATATCCATATACCTTCTTGTATTATAAGCTGTAAAATAGCGCCACATTCGTGTCTTTAAAGTGCGATTAAAACGTTCCACTATGGACGCTTTAACATCATTTCCAGTAGCGAAATGTATTATCCCATGTTTCTCCGTAAGCTTATGAAACGATGTGTTAAAAAACTCTGTCCCTCGATCGGTTTGCAGCTTTTTGGGTATCCTGCCTTCAGAGAGAATGTCTTCAAACGCATTCTTTACCTCTGCACCTGTCTTGCTTTTAAGGCAACGCACCCATGCGTATTTTGATAGAATGTCTATGCACGTCAACATATATTTAAAACCATCATTCTGGTCCGCGTAAGCCGACATATCCACCAAGTCAGCCTGCCATTGTGAATCGATATTAGTCACAAAGACTCTATTCCTTTTAAAGTTAAATCTGATCGGTTTATGTAATGTGTATGCATCTTCACCAGTCAGCCACGTCGCAACTTGCTTCTTACCCACAGTATGTCCACTTTGGTCATTTATCTGTGCCTTGTATAATCTATCGACACCGCCAAATGCCCCGGGATTTGAAGGTGTATAATATATACGCTTCAAGTGCTTGTTATCCATCGTGAACCTCTAGCAATAATGACACAGTGTTTTCACTACTCAGCTCATTTTATTTAGAAAGCATGTAAAAATTACCAGCCAATCACATTTTGACAGACGTTTTGTTCACATTTTATTCAACGTTTAAACACCAGCTAGAGTCTGCTCAAACGTATGCATATCCCAGAAATCCTTAATTGCACCATCTACAGCACACTCATAGGCTTGCCCTTCAACATCGCGTTTCATCCCGCGTAATGTTTCACGTACATTTATCTCATTTTTAAGTTCAGAAACTACAGCCTCAACGGCTCCCTGGACTTTGACAGGGACGGGGTGAGGGTGAAACATCGCGACCGCTTTCGTGATGACAAGCTTAAACCATGGTCTATACAGCTTTTTGATCAGCTTTTCAAAATTGTTACAGAAGTAAAACGGCTCAGGTTCGTAGAGACACGTGTGTCTCCGCTGGCTCGGGTGAGCCACAGCACACCCGACACAGGTCTCCTGCATGTCATCTTCGATGATCCGATCCAGAATACAGGCCAGCGACCCTTTGATTATCATTATGGCTCTATCAGTGAGGCTCCCATCGACCGCGTCTTCAGATGATGACAGCGCCGCAAAACGCTCGCAGAGCTCATCCATCGTCGGGGTAGGGGATTGCTCTGTGGCCATTAGGCCGGAGATCTCATGCGGCGGCTGCTGCTGTTGTGCCCCCGGCCACACAGCCCAGGTCGGGCTAGAAGGGACCGGTGGTTGCAGGAACGGCGACCCAGACGGATCCCATGACATGGCCGGGGCCAGCTCCGGTAGGGATGCTCCAGGAGAAGGCTGAGCACGGACCTGTTGAGAAAACTCTGGCGGGGTGTCAAGTCGCATCGCAAAAGTTGTCTGATCGTTAGCCATTGCTTGCTTGCAGGGAGATGTGCCTGGTCCGGAGAGATGATGGCTCACAGGATGGCTGGGTTTTAATACGTTTTCAGCATGGTTAAGTACGGTCTTCTCTCATCTCATTGGCTGTCACACCAGAAGCGTTGCGATCCACCCACCAATCACAATTTGTTCAAAATTTTTTCTCGAGTTTTATACAGATACATTCTTTATGCTCGAATATGCTGCACAGTGTCCCATGCTTGCGCTGTCTTGGCGGCTTGCGTGGAGCCCAAGTCGGGTTTAGCAGTACCAAGTTACGGGTAGGTGTCGTCGCCGAACTCCTTGCAGACTCTGTCTGTATGAGATCAGAAACAACTTGTCCGCCTTCCGCCATTTTTGCCACCAATTTGACAACCGGCTATTTAAGTGTCTCTATGTGGAGAGCGAGTGAGAGAGAGAGAGAGAGAGCGATCGTGCGCATGCGCTCATTTTAACATGAATTTCCGGCGATATTCCTTGATTCTTGTTGTCGAAAATGTTTAGGGCGCTTTACTTTATTATTCACATGGGCGGAAAAGTGCTTCATTACTTTAAAAACGTTATGTTTAAGGGGTTTATTTGAAATATTATGCGCTCCGTTAATTGCCGCCATTTTTAAAATGCGTGTCTGCGTCAATACGCATGCGCGAGCTTCTGATTCCCTAACTTGTCATTTCGCCCGCATTGTTCAAACGGCGTGGACGCACACGGCCGAGCTGCTTGGGTAAGGATCGTTTTGACTCTGCTGTTTGGTGAAAATGCTTTTTCTATTTTACATTGAAATAAAACTGTTAAACTGATTACGCCTTTTCTCGTTTTTAAAA
>JAODLD010000385.1:0-11855 GCA_026781065.1 Mormyrops boulengeri | reverse complement strand
GTGGCATGAGTAAATGGTGTCCTGTAGTTGTGTTCTGGGCATACGGCAACTCTGGATATAACGGACTTTGGATATAACGCACTGTTTTGCCAGCTCCCTTGAAGTCCGTTATAACGGGCTTGTACTATATATAAAAAATGCACAACTTGGATCCATTCATTCACCCATCCATCTTCTGACTGGTGGGGTCTATCCTAGGTAGTAAAGGTGCAAATCTGCAGTGCACTGTGGATGGGATACCAGTCCACTGCAGGAATTCAATAAAATGGGTCCAGAAATAAATAAATAAATAAATAATGATGAAAACAGGGTGTGAACTGCTCCTACATTTGCCTGCATTTTGGTCACTTTTGTATACATGTAAAGAACTCTTCATATAATACTTATTATATGATAAAGTAATTAATACAAAAAAGGTTTGTGAATGGATACAGAAATATAACTGTGTGGTTAACATGATCATTATAATGAATGTTTTATAATGCAGCTTTGAATGACGAGCTTAGGGTCCTATCAGAAGACAACACTGGTGCATTGGTGTGACACAGACTCGGCTCTTAATAGCAGACTTGTCACATTCTTCGCATGTTTATGGTGCCCCTAGCAAAATCTGATTTAAGTGCATGTTGTTTCATACAGTGTGTACTGAAAAAAAATAATCAGCCCCCTTCAAAATATTCACGTTTTGTTGCTTTGCAGCCTGAAATGAAGACATACAAAAATATATTTTTCCAGCTGCATTTACTCAATGGAGGCAAGATATCAGAAAAAATAAATAAATAAAAAACCCAATCACTGAGATGGTTAAAGGATCACCCCCTCATAAAAAACACTTGTAAACTCAATCTGGTGTAATTAATCACCTTGTCCATTGCATACCAAGCTAACTGGTTTCCACCTGTGATCAACTGTACTTATTCTGATGAGTTCAGCATAAAAATGGCTATTCAGTCCAGTGCTTGGAAATGCAAATGACAGCAAACAATCAAGTACGGGTGACAAGACACTATCAAAAGATGTCAGATGTAAAGCTGTGGACAGGTACACAAAAAAAAATCAAAGGCTTTAACAATCTCTAGAAGCACAGTAAAGTCCTTGACCTAGAAGAGGAAAGTTTTGGCTACTACTAGGACCATTACTGGATCAGGCTGTCCCTCTAAACTGGATGGAAGAGTGAGGAGGCTACCAAGATGCCTATGGCAACTTTGAAACAGTTACAGGAATTTTTGGCAAAGACTGTTCAATTGTGTGCATGTGACACAATATCACAAATGCTCCAGAAATGTGGCTTGTATGGGAGTGTTGCAGGAAAAAAAGACACTACTGAAGAAAGGCCACAGTAAGTCTTGACTGAGCTTTGCCAAAACGTACCTTGAAGATTCTGTGACTTAATGGAAAAAGGAGTTATGGTCAGATCTATCTATTTGGCCTCAATGCCAAACGGTATATCTGGCGGAAAGTCAACACAGCTTACTACCCAAAGAACACCACACCTACAGTAAAGCATGGTGGCGATAGCATCTTGTTTGAGGGACTGGGGCACTTGTCAAGATAGAAGGAAAAATGGATATGGCGAAATACCGTCAAATTCTTGAGGGAAACCATCCAACATGACAACGACCCAAAGCACACAAGAAAGTTGACCACAGAGTGGCTGAAGGAGAAAAAGTTGAATATCTTTGTGCGGCCAGTCAGCACCCAGACTTAAACCCTATGGCAAATCTATTAATTGACTTGATGATTGCAATGCACCAGCAGTCACCTTCCAATTTGACTGAGGTTGGACAGTTCTGTAAAGAAGAGTGGGCAAATATTGCAGTCTAGATGTGCAAAGTTGGTAGAGAAGTATCCCAACAGACTCATGGCTGTAATCAAAGCAAAAGGTAGTTCCACAAAGTACTGACACAGGGGGGTGATAACCATCTCAGTGATTTTTTTTTCTGAACTGTTGCTATATCTTTCACTTTGCTGTTAAGTTGCATTGAGTAAATACAGATGTAAAACATTTTTCATTTCTTCATTTCAGGCTTCAAAGCAATAAAATGAATATTTTGAAGGGGGTGATTCTTTTCTAGAGTTCTCCAGTGAAGAGCTTCCAAAATAACTTTCTTTTTAAAATGTGTGTTCTATAAAAAAAATATTTCCCCCATACCTTAACAGCTCACAATAACCCTTGCAAACAGACAAACATAGAACATTTAAAAAATATCATGTTTCACTTTGTTTCATTCTTTACACCACTTGCAGTCCTTGTCATATAAAGTATAGTTTATCTAAAATCCCTACCTATGAAATATAAGAAAATATTAAAACAAATTAAACTATGTACAGTCATATAACAAATTATTGTACTAATCAATATCAATAAGCCCTAAAAACCTCTCTAATCAACAATGCAGTCATTATCACTAGGTTAGTGGATACGATGAGATGTTTTAGTTAACCAAATATCTAATCTACCTTTAATTTGTCGCCTTCCCACCCTTAATCTCATCCTCTTTCTGTTTGTAGTTGATCCCCTGGATTTTGGGGATGAAAAAAAATAAACAGCCACTTGGAGGGGCTTGTAACAATGTACTTTACAGCTGTACACTGGCTTCCATGAACGGGTGTCTGCAGTTACATCTGGGAGCCAAAGGGAAGTCTTAGTGGAAATGGTGCCTGACTCCGTACCAGTGTTGGTTGAAATATGACGATTTACTGGTGTGCGAGGTGGTGCAATGCACCCAGCCCAACGAAGAGGCTAGCAAATCAAGGCAGACACAGCGAACATGTGGGCAAGCGGTGAGAAAACGACATCAGAGCCTTGCGTTTACATTGGAGATTATCTCCTTGGGGACTTCCTTCACGGGGAGGTCGGCAGGGTCCCCCAGGCCGTGGTCTGTGCTCTCACAGCTGCTCTGCGGGGACTCTGGAGGGGGATGGTATAGAATGCATGCCAGCAGGAAGAAGGCTGTCCCTAGAACCTGACGGAAAGCAATGAACCACAGTTACATCTGAATGGTCCCGGAACTTGACAGAGAACCACAGTCATTTGACAACAGTCTGAATACTCTCTCTGGGAAACAATTCTCAAAATAATACTCTATATGACTCTGAATATCGATCATTTCTCCCCATCACCATAAACATGCTGATATTTCATATGAAAAGCACACACTCCTACTATCAATCATAACATAGCTACAATACTATGTCAAATTACCTCTCTGACACAGATATTGTAAACCCAATGCCTAGAGAGCTGCCATAATGCAGTCAGACAAGCACCTTATAAATGACCCCTGCAGCAAGTGTGTAGCTACTCATGGCGGAGTTCTGGTAGAGGTAGCAGGAACCCTGTTCTCCACACTGGTCTTGCCACAGGATGCAGGAGACATCAATCATGGATCCAAAAGCTATGGGGCCTGGGATTCCGCCTGATACACAGCATAGGGCAAAACATTAGTTAAATCATTTGTCTTTTGCTCAACTTTAAGACTGAACTTGATTTGATGATTTATCTTTTCAACAACATTTTTTAATTTGATTATTTCATTTGGCTGTCAGAGAATAACTTTTTTGGAAGGTACTTATCCACATCTGTGATGTTTAAAAATTTAAATCTGATCATACTATTCGACAAGTGAAACATACCAAGCGTCCGTACAACAATCCACTGAATGCCCAGTCCAAAAGAGCGCTGACTGTCTGGTACACATCTACAAGTGGGACAAAGGCGGGCTTTCAGAAGCACAATCAGTTTGCTAGGCGGACAATGGGGAGCTTCAGAAAGCCCCTTGTCTCTTGGAAATATCCTAAAAATTCACGGCTTTAGCTGGCCAGCATTCGGTCTGCTCTGCTGGGAACTTCTCGCAGTCTTTTCCTGCCATGCAGTGCTGTCAACTGCATTGCCATGAGAGGACTTTGGTTTTGGCTGTTATACAGCTTGTCTCTGATGTTCTGCTGTTACCTATGGACTTGCATCTTATATCTTTAATTAAGCTGACACTGACTTCTATATAGTACAGTGAGGAACATTCTCAAAAGAAAAAAAAAAAAAAACTTACCTGAGGGTGGCGGTGAGAGCAGGGATGCTGCAGAGGAAGGTGAAGAAAATGACGATGAAGAGGAAGACGAGTAAGACAGACATATGCTGGCATGAGGAGCTGCACTTTCCTGCGAGGGCAAACCCCTCCTCCAGAGTGGTATTTCCCATTATGCAGCTGCAGCTGGAAAACAGCTGGGTGACAGAAGGACCAAGAGAGAAGTACAGAGGAGAATGAGGGTAACTACAATGACTGTAGCACCAAACGTGAATCTCTGTACACTGCTGCCTGCTTACCTGTCGGTCGGTTGTGCTCTGTGAATTGTTCACGGCGGCGCAGCCAGCGTGGCAGGGGGAGTAGTACATGATCCCGTCGGATCCACACACGGGGTTGTACAGCTGTTCAGTACAGTGACATCCAGAATTGCACCCCACCGTAAGGTTCACCGTCAGCTGGGACCTTTGACAAAATGGTATTTTCATAAGGCAAGGCAAATTATTTGCATGGCACCATTCATACACGTGAGTAGTTCAAAGTGCTTTACAGAAGATTAAAAACATATCTACATTAGTGGCCAAAATTGCGGAAACACTTTTGGCATTATGCTTTAAAAATTACTACACGAACTGGCGGTAATTTTTATAAACAAAGAATATCTGTAAACATCATACACTGGATGATTAAATACGTTCCTGGAGTAACTGGAACAAAGTTCTGCAATTTCTAAAAATTGGAAGTGTTTCCACAATTTGGGCACACGGACATAAAATGAAGTCTCTGGGGGTTAAAATACAATGAGATACATTAAGGAGAGTTGCAAGCATTAAAAGTGTTTAAAATGATAAAAAGCTGAGATTACAACACAGTTAGCTAAAGCACAGTGAAATAAAAAGGTCTTAAGCCTAAATTTATAAATGGCTACAGCTGTATCATGTCTGAGATCCTCTGGTAGTTGCTTCCAGCTTTAGACAGCATAGCAGCTGAAAGTCATTTCACCCTGCTTAGTTCTAGCTTTAGGAACTGCTAGTTGACCAGTTCCAGAGGATAAAAGGGCTTTGTTGGGTTTGTAGGCTTCAGGCATCTCAGAAATATATTTTGGGCCTTGACTATTCAGCATTTTAAAATCCTGACTAGAAGCCATAAACCTAAAAATTTGGGAAGTGTGCTCTTCTCGGTTTTAGTAAGCGATCTTGCACTAGAATTTTGAATAAGCTGTAACTGTGTAATTGTCATTTTAGGGAGACCAGAGAAAAGCATTAAGATAAACCACCTTACTGGAAATGGATTCCTTTCTCCAGGCCTTGATTGGATATACGCCCCCTGACCTTGCTGATAGTTTTGAATGATAGAAAGCTGACCATAACATGGGGCAACTACTACACCGCAATCAGCAGTCCTGTACTGTCCTGTAGTTGACGCCCCTTTGCAGTTATAGTCATAATTTTCTCTAAGAAAGAGGGAAGCTTGTGTGATGACTGATAAACTTTACAAACAGGAAAAAGGCCAAAAGGGCAATATTTAATATCGATCATTCGTTTATATAATACTGGGAAAATGGAATGGTTACCAAATGTGCAACCACTATTGGCAATCATTCTAAGCGGATCAGGCACCATTGTCCTAGTTTATGAGATTAATGAAAGTAGCATACTATAATTTATCCAAGGTCATAGGATCATCTTCTGCGCATTGTTGAAGGCAGTGCTATTTCCCACCTGTTTTTGGAGTCCGGGAACATGGTGAGGTACTGGTTCTGGTACTGGAGAGGGCTGGTGTGGTAGGCTGTGGTGATGCCGGCCATGGGCACATTGGGGCAGTGCATGAGGAAGATGAATATGGCCAGCAGGCTGACAACGGCGCACAGCATGCAGAAGCGGATGATGCCGCGGCAGCGTAGGCCGAGCTTCTTGACGAAGTACCCGCCCAGGAAGGTGCCACCCCCACCTGCGGGCACCACCATGTATCCTGCGGAGGTGGCGAACAGAGACGGGCCCACTCATTCTTCCACTCTTTGGTTTGTCACGTGGCGAGTGCCGTCTGACAGGAAATGCATCAGATACCCCTTGCTCTTACCAAACCAGGTCGCCGCCTCAGACGCACTGAGGCTGAACTGAGACTCCAGGAATTTGGGCCCAAAGGTGGACATGCCCGCGATGAGGGTGGCCTCCGTGGCTCCAGCGAAACACAGGAAAATGAACGTGGGGTTTTTTAACAGCAGCATTACTGACCTAGACAAGCACAGACAGACAGATGCTGACTGAGACTGAGGCTGTGCAGCTGAACTTGCGGTGTAACATTTAGGGCAGAGACAGAAAAAAAGGCTTCATCAGGACAATGATTTTCTGAGGTTGGAATGTCTGGCATCTGGAAAGAACAATTAGCTGTTTATCAAACAGGCTCTGTAGGCTTTGAGGTCTTAAGACCAAGGGTGTTACAGGGCGCTTTTCCACCGCACCAGGTACCGTGCTTTTGGTACTTCAAGAAAGTATATTTAAGGTATTTGGCAGATGCCCTTAGCCAGAGCAACTTGCAAAAGTGCTTAGAAGTGAATACATTCTGATGCTGGTTCATTCTTTGTACTGAATTCAAAAAATGGCTGTAGTATATTATAGGCCTGGATTATGTGCGATATTATTAATACCAACATAGCATGTTATACACAAGCAATTCTTACATTGTTAATCTGCTAGATTAAAATCAGGCTTTTTCTTACTTTCAACTCTTTACAGAGATTATAGCGCAGGGGGTTAAAGTTTCGCTAAAATCTTTTTAATCTGTTACTCTGTGATAGGAAAAATACTTAGCAGGCTTTGCGATTTTAATGATTATTCCTTTTATAGATTATCTAATATACTTCCGCTGCTTTTGCACAAGTGCTGCATGCGTTCTCTGAGACACTCAAAATAATTAAATAATAATTTTCATCCTTGCTGTTTACATCACTTGATGAGTTTGTGAGAAATTTATGAACTCATTTTTTTGCTTTATAAATACCCCAATATTTATTATAACAAAATGACAATCGCTAGGTTTACAATAGCTTAGGATACTTAGGATTCTAGTATAAACACATCCTAGTACATTAAACAAAATACTTTTAATTTCTTGTCATGCCACCCTGATCTTTTTGTTGTATCTGTTCTTCCAACCAGATCGCAATATTTATTTATTTGTTTGACTTTCTTTATCGTTGTTTTCTGAGTTCGCAATTGTTTTCAAGGTGGCGTTTGTATTGTGTTTCATTGACAGGCCATTTGCATGACCAATCAACAAACAAAAGAACTCGCACCTGAAAGTACCGAAGTACCGCAGAAGTACCCCGGCTGGTTTGGCACTTTGGTACTGGTACTCGACCGGAAGTCAATGGAAAAGTGAAAGTTCGTAAAGTACCGTACTAAAAGCATGGTACTTGGTGCGCTGTACAAGCACCCGTACACTCCCAAGGCCTCTCGCTGTACCTGGGCATGTCTTTCACCGTCTTCCCAAACTGTGGGTCGGCCGCCTTCTCCTGGCTCCCGTCCTTCATCTGATGGGCCTCCGATACACGCATAGCCACATAACGCTGAGAACCTGGCACCCATTACGACAATGAAAACACCGGCAATTAAAAGAGCAGCGGACTACAGCGAACTCCTGTAGAACCTCTTTTATGAGCACCACGTCTCATGTAGTGATACTACCACAGATTACAAGTCACATGGTAATAGGACTTTCAGAGCCTGCGCAATGCAAGATGAGGGTGGATAATTACCTGGCAGTTGCCGTGGATATCCCAGAATAGGGAGGGCGATGACGAGTGCGGCAATACCTCCCAGGATGAAACCAATCCACCACGCCCCCACCCAGAGAGGATTTTCTGGGGTCAGTTCAGTCCTGCGGAAGACAGAGGGCAACATACGTGAAGTGAGAAAGAGTTCAACTGTACAGCCTATACCAGGCCCAGAGTGGCCAATCAGGAGACTCTGGAAAATTCCTGGTGTGCCACTTAGCTGTCATGTTACTCAGAAACAAAATTACTTGACAAGTTTATAATTCTACAACAAAGCTTAAGAATGTCAAACAGCAAGTTTTATGTTCACGCACGCACAGACACACAGACACAGATTGCTCTGCATAGTAAAACGAGCAAATATACGGATTATCAGTGAGATCGTCTGTTATTTACAACTGAATGAGCACAGTGGATGTTTGGGGAGGTGCCACAGCTAATTGGGTGCTATTGCTAATCAGCGGATGTTTCTCAAACGATGGCTGTTAGAAAGAGACCATGCAGGGCAGGCTGAAAAAAAAACAGACTGCTTAAATAGTTCAGTATACTATTTACTACTTATTTTCTTCTTGGAATGTCAGTAATACATTTATTGGGCTAATAACAATCATTTATGAAAGGTCCCCCAGAACAAAGACAAAATGGGCTGATCTTGGGCAGAAAACTCCTGGGCTGAAAATGAGTCCCCGTCTGTGCCTGGCTTGCATGCTGCTCAGCATGCATGGTGTTGCTGGAGGCAGTGTTGAGTTTTCCACTTGGCATCACTCAGGGTTTTCCTTTTTTTTTAAGAGACATAGTTAGCTTTCTTCACAACCAAACGTAATCTGGGGAGTGCTCAATGAGGCAGGATGTCCGGGAGCTTGTCCGAGTCGCTCATCAGGACCTTAAAGTCTTCTTCCTCGGGTTCATAAAAAAGTTCCAAGATTTCTCACGATGTATTTCACACCCGACATGCTCCATGTGAGAGTCTCCTGAGGATTACTTTGTTTACCAGGAACCCTATAAAACTGAGAATTACCGAATCACGTGGATGGATTCCACACATGTACGACAGCGTGGTTAATTTACTGAATGAGCAGATGGAGTTTCCAGAGGTTTGACTGGAGACAACCCTGCAAGAGTCCATAAAAGGAAGTGGGACTTCGAGATGTAACAGGAGGAACACTTACGTCTGGTGGATCTCAGTATACATGTTAAGGAAGATTCCCCCCAGCAAGTATCCAGCAGCAGGTCCCACGATGGCTGCCGTGTAAAAAATTCCTGGGAAGAGAAAGATAGTCAGCTGGGACTGACAGCATTGTTAGCTTTGTCCTGTCTGCATCCTAACAGGTTGTTTTTGTTTAGGTCAAGTGCATTTGCTAAACTTCCTTGATAGTCTTTGATAGCTTTTTAACTGCTAGGAGGAAAATGCAATTCAAGGACATGTTATTGATGTCTGGGTTGGGACTGGTGGCCCTGCTGAGAAGGCTGGTGTATTGCTAGAGGCCTAAAAAGCCAAAAGGATAGCTTTATTGTGCAGTGAAATTAAATGGATCAACTGTATCCAGTAAAAAACTATGTGTAAATCACAGATGCATGTAAGCCACAGCCACAATGTCATTTCGTAGAAGCAACAGGATTCAATCTTTTTAACCAGTGTTAAAATAATGACACGGTATAAACCAAGAAAGTAAAAATGTTACCCATGAGATGAACTATTCTTCTCAATTAAGAACAAAAGAAACGCTCTAGAAAAAAAAGTA
This sequence comes from Mormyrops boulengeri, assembly GCA_026781065.1. Classification (NCBI taxonomy): domain Eukaryota; kingdom Metazoa; phylum Chordata; class Actinopteri; order Osteoglossiformes; family Mormyridae; genus Mormyrops; species Mormyrops boulengeri. Next base: position 2,316 of record JAODLD010000385.1, on the reverse strand, counting down.
TAACTACATGTTATAACATTTGGGACAAATGGATTATACAAGGACAAGCAAAGTGTTCCAACCAACAACAGTAATGTTTATTCTAAGATGGCTGGAAACTGGTCCTTCTGGTTGTACACTGTGCTCAGATCCGTGTTTACACTGTCAACTGGCATACTTTGTTTCCTTTCTTTTTTTTTTTTTTTAAAAAAGCTCCCAAGCTAAAAACAGCTGACTAGTGTGTCCCCGTTCCCGTGGAGAAAGTGTTTCAGTTCTCTGTTCCTACAAAGCATGGATGCCAAAGGGCACAGCATGGCCATCGGGTCTGTCTGGCACAACTGCCTGGTAATGTACACAAATACTCACAAACATGGGGAATTTCCTTATACTGTACATCACTACCCTTTAGAATAACCTTCAACCTTCTACAGCTCCTGTCAGATGCTGCAACAAACTAGCCCTACGAAAACAATGACTGCAGCTTTGAGACTGTCTCACTCCCTTTATTCAGTATGTTTTTAAAGAAACAAGCTTCACACTAATAACAATACAATCCATTACCTGCTATCATTATTTCAGTCTTAAATAATGCAGTTTATAACAAATGTGACCCAGAGACCCTTAAATAGTTTGTCATCCAAATTAAATAAATAAAAAAAGATGTAGCTCACATGCGGTGTCTGAGCTTTTTTGTAATTCTTTGTAGAATAATTAGGATGTATTTTCTGCTCATTCAGTTTTTTGTTGAAATATTTAGGCCTAATCTCTTAGGGCCTGTGCTGGCTTATGAATATATACTTGTTTTGGGCTTTTCTGATATCTGGCAGTGACTTTCCTCTGGTCATGACAATGATGAGAATAGAAACAACAATATTTAACGTTCTCCTCTTTGTCCGAGTCTCTTCCAGGGACTAGACCACAGTGTTGTTAACACACACAGTAACCTGTGACCACATTTCTCAAACATTAGCAGTTTGTCTAATTCTTCAATGATTTATTCCTGACTGTCAATTTTAGCTTGAACCTGGTGAAAGTGATTGGTGCCAAATGCAAGCATGTGTGCAATACAAGATGAATCTGGAAGATCTGATCCACTATGCCCATCTGAAAACCCACTTACCAATGTAGACTGGTGCGTAGCTAGATTTGACGTTCTCATCGAGGTACGTGACACCCAAGGTGTAGAGTGGTGTGGCCCCCACGCCATGCAGGAACTGGCCCAGCATGAAGACAAATCTATAGCTAGACAAACTGCTGCTGCTCTCCTGGCAAGGACTGGTTCTGTTGTTCAAGCAGAGGCTGGTCTGCTCCGCCATGCTAACCTGGTATGTGGGGGTGGTGAAGTGCGGCAGGGCAAAGACCAGAGAGCCCAGGGCCATAATCAGCACACCCCAGCCAAGCCACTTGGGCTTGTGGCCCGTACCTCCAAAGTAGCTGACAAAGGTCAGACAAATGCAAGCGGCAATGTCATAGGAGCTGGCGATCAGGCCGGTCTGGTAGCTGCGCAGGTCAAAGCGCCGCTCAATGGATGTTATCACTGTGTTGATGAAGCCATTGATGATCATCCCCTGAAGGAAGGAGGCCACGCACAGGAAGAAGAGCACCCAGCGGGGTGTGTTGAAGGCTTGGATGCACTGGGGTGTTAGGGCCCCCCAGCCACAGAGATGCTCAGAATCTGTAGGGACAAACTTGACCCCATATGAACCAGCTGTCTCTTCCCTGAAACCCTCTCCTAGAGACATAGTGTCAGTTTTCTGGTTGCCTGCAATTAAACTGCCAGGCCTGGAACCTTCTGGGGAAACATCCTGGATCTCTGCTGTATCATGACCAACCAGGGAGTCAGGAGTTGATCCATCATGGAGATCCAGGAGTTCCTGCCTGGAACTGAAGGAAGTGTTGGCATTTTGCAGGTTGGGCATAGCTGTAAAAGTAAGTTCTCTTTCTTGGAGGAAGGTTTTCCTGGGTCGGTCACTGACTCTATATCCCTGAGCACCATAAGATACTTGTGGCCTCTGCCTGTTGGATGCTGTTCTTCCAATAGAAATGTTCTCTGTGAGGGACACTTAAGGTAGAGAGCTGCAAAAAACCCTGAAAAAGAAATAAAATAATTAAACAGACAGACAGATAGGTGGCTTCATTTCATTAGTGAAAAATACACGGAATCAATATTAATAATAATAATAATAATAATAATAACTAGACTGCATTTCCACAGAGAAAATGCAAAGTGTGCCTGCTCACTTCTAGACAGTGTCGTTAGTCTATCTATCTATGCTTCTCTTTCTTTCTCTCTCTCTCACCCAATCACCAAATGTCTTCTCTACCCTGTTATACCCT
>JAODLD010000384.1:0-11862 GCA_026781065.1 Mormyrops boulengeri | reverse complement strand
CCGTTTAGCTGACACAGGCTAAGTCACCTCTGCTGGACCTTAAGATTTGTAGCCACCCACTTATCAGGCTCACGGGACTGTCTGACTTCCTGGGGGGGCACAGTGACCCACAAGCTCAAGATTCACTAGTGACAGTGATATTATACAACCATATTACAGTCATACAATCATATTATGGGGTGGCACAGTGTAACATCTCTGGGACCTGGGTTTGAGTAACATACGTGAGAGTATTACGAAACAAACCGTTTTCAGATCCGTGACCTATTTTATTCGTTTGCATGTTGTATATCTGTATTTGGGCAAAATTCAATGTCGTATGATATGTTACATACGTTTTCTAAACAGAAACGATCGTTTTCAACGTTAAAAAAACAGTTTTCCTTTGTTATTTTCTGCTGTGCTCGCTCTGCAGAGACAGACAGCATTCTACGGCAGAGATGCCTTTTTCGGAATAACACCGGACTGTGCGGTACACAAAGCAAATGATGAACATGACAACCTCAAGCACCACCGTGAAGGCGGTGGATACAGCACTTCCGCCACTGCGCACTGACTTCTGGGGGTGCTGCCTGTATAGGTGCCCGATGCATGCCGGTTGCGCGACCGGTTCCGCGCATGCGCGCGCACTCCGAAAGCCGCCATGTTGCTGGCCGATCTGTCCCACGCTTTACGGCAGACATCCCGTTTCCGGACCCGCACATAACAGACGATTTACAACGAAACTTATATTGATTCATTTATTTATTGTTATTGTGATTTTATAGGCAGTAATATGTATTGTCTTAAAAGGTAACAGCACTGTAAGTTAACATTCTAGTCAATCACATATATTTGGTTTATATATATGCAAAACGCTCCAAACCTGTTTCTGTTAAAATATACGTGATTGACTAGAAGGTTAACTTAAAGTGCTGTTACCTTTTAAGACATAATTTGCTGCCACTTGGGTGACTTTCTTTCTTTCGCATAAAACACGGACATCCTTGCTAGCTTCGAACGCAGTAACTCGACGTGACAGAAAACGCGGATCCGATGGTGCCGTAAAGTCTTGTACATGGTGTCTCTGAAATATCAAGTTTTTGCTCCACATTTGACCCAACAAGTGGCAGAACAGTCATTAAATCTGTCTAAACTGGTAGTTTTCCCTCTTATAATACTTTTAATTAATTACAACTTTTCCTTGTACTGAATTACTTGAGATTTGAGCCAATAGTTTGACACACACACATAGCGGTTCTCTTCCGACCAATCCAGCTGTGAGAAGCAGACGTACATACTCCCGGGTTCTTTCCTAATTTAAAATAATAAAACAATTAAATTCTCCATTTGCACCAGGCCACAGGCCACAGGCTTACACCCTGGAGGGGACACGTTTTCCTCCTTTTCCCCAAAAGTCTTGTGGCGGCCGGTATTAACTGAAGCTCATCTTGTTTCAGGTAGCACCTGTCACAAGACCCCGCACTTCCGTCTGCACCCGACACAAAAAGGTCCAACTTCTACTGCAATCACCCATAAAAAATGCAATCAAGACACCCCAAAATGAGTGTGACATTACAACTGCACCTTTTAGAAAAAAGTTTTAGAAAGTTCTAATAAGTGGACTGTATTTGCCCGGCAATGCAGAGGAAACCACAGGCGTCTAGCGCTAAATTGCTAAAATATTTAATTCATATTGTAATATTATATAATGCGTTTATATATAAAATTGGATAATGCCAGTCTGTTATGTTTTGAATATTTAGCCTCGCTCATTCGACGCGTCTCGAAACTAGGGTGCGAATCTAATGCAAACACTGACTCTAAAAAGAAGTTCATTCTGATACCATCAAACTTGTTTGGTGAGCACGATGGCGAGGTAGGTTGCAGATCCTAATGCCCCCAACTTATTTATATTTTCATATTATTTCGTATTTGTAAAAAAAAAAAAAAATTCGATCTAGTTGGTGAGCAAAACATGCCGTTGAGAAGCATTGTTGGTGAGGAGCATTAGGGGTACTTAAAAGAAAAATAAATATGAAATATTTTGAGATTTTACTTGAAAGTTATAAGGTAAAAGTTTAATTCCACGGATAACTTATCCTAGCACAGCAGTTCACAAAGTGGGGGTCGCGAGATTATTTGTAGAATGTCTGTAAACATAACATGAAAAATGTCCCATTTTAACCGTAAGAAGTCGATCGTGGTAAGTCTACTTCGATTCTACGGGTATGGATCTGTGCACACTTTGATGTGTTAGCACACGAGTCAAACTTAAGGCCCGCGGACCACATCCGGCCCGGCGTGCAATTACACCCGGCACGCAAGATCATTTTATATATCTTTTTCTAATGGCCCGGCGATATGAAGCGCCGATAACACACAAACTACAAATCCCATAATGCAGCGCAACAGCTGCCTTACCGATCGATAGGCTACCTGCGATCATTCCCGCTTCAATTACGTCAGATCAATCAAGCGTCTGTTGATGTGTACAACCCTAATTTACAGTCAAAGCTAGAGATTCTGAAAACAGAGCCTTTCAAAACGGGTGGGAGGCTTTGTATATGTTTACTGACATTGCCGGTAAACCAGTGTGTCTTATTTGTGGAGCTAATGTGGCTGAGAGAGAATCTACACAACACAGAACCTTACCCCAAACATAAACGAACTTGTTGCCAAGAATAGATGCCAAGCATCCAGCTGACAGAATGGCATAAGAGCAAAGAAAATGTAATGTTTTTATTTTAACTGTCACTTAAGAGCACAATTTTTATTTGTTTTTTCAGGTTTTTTTGTAGCATATTCATATCTTGAATTTGTATAATTTTGACAGGAGATATTTTTATGGAGAGCAAAATATTTCAAGTTATTTTAAGTTTATTTATTTTGGTATAATATTGTATCCTGTCTGTTTCGATTCATATTAATGTTCAAAAAACATTTAGTTTTAGTCTTGTCAATAAATGTTTATCCTGTTAGGCCCGCGACCTAAAGTGTGAGTTTGAGTTTGACACCCCTGTGTTAGCGCATTTCCATCGTCTTCATGTTGTTTATCCTCTTTCAGGAGCAGGCGAATGGCAAAAGCTGAAAGCTGGACAAATGACAAATACTGGGCAGCCTGGGACAAGTGGAACGAAATAATTGACTGGGGGGAGGAAGATGAGGTGTGCTCCCCAGCAAGACCACCGTCTGACCAGGCTGACAGTCATATTGTCCCATCAACCCGAAAGCCAATTGCGAAAGCAGTTAGTTGGACGGACAATGAATACTGGGCAGCCTGGGACAAGTGGAACGAAACAATCAAATGGGAAGATGAAGAATGCCCCCAAGAGAGTCCAACTGACCAGGCTGGACATTGTCACGGCAGAAACATGCAACATGTGGCAGTGGTTTCTATGGAGGGAAAGAAGGCTTTGATAAAGCATGCAGCTGATGGTAATTCGCTGAAAATTGAGGCTCTGCTGCTGGACATCATTGGGGTAGAGCTAGAAAATTTAAATGGAAGGGATGTCAAAATTGAAATTGATGAGGTACAAATTGAGGAAATAAAAGTGGAACACACTGAAGCAGAAACAGCAATGACAACGATCGAACTGGAAGTGACCGACGTAACAGTAGATGCTGTGGACACAGAGTATGAAAATACTGTTGTCAAGGTGGAGACAACATTGGATGAAGTTTTACTGGAAGAGCTTTCCAAAAATGATTTGGAAGCGGGCAAGGTCCAGGTGACAGCCGTAAATGGAACTGTGCTGAACGTGCCATTGCGGACAACATGCTGGGAGAGGAAGGTGAAAAAACAGAGAAAGTTAAACCGCCATCGCTAACCGGAGGAGCATCAGGCTGAATCTTAGCATCCTTCTCAGCCTCATCATTGATTTGTACATATTTTTTTAATAAAAAAATTAAACATCATTGCGAGACTCGCATTAATGAAACATCTAGATACAGTTGTGGTTGAAAGTTTAGATACACTTATCACAAGCATATTGATCATGGCAGTTTTGGGCTTCCAATAATTTCTCAACTTTACCGTTCTTTCACTTGATTAGCATATTAGCAATTATCCATTAGAAATTCAACAACTATTAATGCGACCTCATCATCTTCATGCATTCAAACTTTTTTAACATCATTATTGGTTGGTTTGTTCCTAAAATCGTCAATAAGGAGTTTCCCTTGTTCTTCAATGTCTTGCTCCATTGTTTTAATCGAAACCCCGGCAAGCAATTCAAAATGTGCAGACAAATTCCTCTGCACAAACAAGAGCAGCCACTGTGTTCTGAGTTCTCCTATAATAGGAACTGGATCAGCATTGATCTTTCTTCTTTGTAAATAGTAGGTACTCTTGAAGAGACTTTCAATTTCAGCTCTGTCGGCAGAGCTGTGCCATACTGTAAGTGAAGTTCAACCAGTGAGTTCAAGTACAGGAAAGCCACAAAAGGTATACTCAGATGAAGGGTAGTAATTCAACAGACTGTGTTGATTTATACAAGTAAGCACCTTCTGTTGAGTAATAAGAACACCTTGATCAATGAGACATTCTGTCTGATGCAGATCCACAACAAAGTAAACACTAGAACGGTTGTGAATTAATATCAGCTCTATCTTCCCAATCATGAGGCTTTCTTCGGTTTGAGTAAGATGAACACACATGCTTTTCTTGTAAAGTGTACGTTTCACACTCACTTCAAGTGTAACTGTTGTGTTATATGGCTGATATTGATCACCTATGTTCTTCCTGATTTTGTCACTGTAATCCAAGGGTGTCAAACTGCATTCCTGGAGGGCCAGAGCCCTGTGTAGCATAGTTCTTTCCCTGTTCCACCACAAATGATTCAGCTCAACAGCTATGTGGTAATTAGCACAAGAAGTTGAATCAGGTGTGTTAAACGAAGGGAAACCCAAAAATGTGCAGGGCTCTGGCCCCCCAGGACTGGAGTCTGACACCTGTGCTGTAATCATTCCGATAAAAGTTTGTAACTCTTTCTGCGACAACTTCAGGTGGAAATAAATTGCCAGCAATTAAATAAGCTTGAAGGAGCCGATGTCTCTCAGCTAATGTACCACACAAGTTCTTAAAATTGTGCAGTTTTCTAGCACACTGTTTAAAGAAGGTAGGCTACTGTATGTTTACTCTGAAACCTTAGCTCCAAAGGCGAATGAGAGGCCCAAAGTGAACAATAAGCTCCGGATAATGCCAAAGGTAGTGGTGTTTTGGATTCAATGGATGGGTTTGGAATACCTCTGAACGAGAATATAAATATTTGCTGATGAGGACAGACAAATATGCAATCTTCCCCGATGAGCTGGCAGGCGCACAGATTATTTCGACAAATTGTCTGAGCTGAACGACCATCTGCCATACTACATTGCCTGATGGAATGTCAACTGCATTCTGAACTGCATGTCCACTTGCTTAAGTGAAAAATTCAGTTTAAATTCAGGATTGACCTAAAAGTAAGATTTCATGCAGTAATTGTTTCCAAATATAAAGAGTCACATATTTTACATACATTTTAAATATCAATTGCAGTGTTAAATTTTGCAATAATAATAATAAACAACATTAATTGCTGAGTACCTGTACGATAGGTTTTCAGAAGGCCAATTTCATGCTCGCATCATGCGGCCTGCTAAAATATGTCTATTTACAAAATGACGCCACTTTTAATATGAGCATAATGACTTCAAATAAAATGCGTCGAAAGAAAAACGGTATAAATATTTTAATTTGGGCTACCGTATATTAATTTAACAGATGCTTTTATTCAAAGCGAAGAAGTAAAACATAATTATGCACGAATCGAAGACTTGTGTAGAGACTTGTACCATATCAATATTCAGGTTTTTAAATGCCGTCCCACTTTGTCTAACACCTTTTCTATCCGAACAACTTGACAGTAATTAATAAATCAGAAATGACAGCAGAAACTGAGAGAAACTCTTAGTATACCTTAAGTTCATTTTGTAGCTGATTGTATTAAAACAACTGTCACGACAAAATTTGATGACACAAGATAAAACTTAAGACAAATATATCACACATTCTCCTGTAGTCACAATTTCACCTAACTAGCAAAACTAGCAAAAAAACTAATTAAGCACCCAAACCACGATAACGTAATATTGTGAACCAGAGGATCAAAACGTAATAGTGCTAATCACATTATCTAATGAGAACTGTCAAAAAACAATGAAGCTCCCCAACCAAGTGAACCTTAAAATATATAATAACCACTATTAGGGTTCAACGAGATCTCGCGATATTACAACACGAGATTTCTCGTCGGAGTGAAAAGCGGTCTCGCGAAGGCGCAGCAAATCAGCTGCTGTAAGCATGTCGGCGTCTGACTAAGTTACCGTAGTAGATGCCCCAGACACTTTTAAATCTTTTGTGTCGTAGCATTTTGGCTACCCGGCGGAAAATATAAACGGCGAAAGGGTGACAGACAAAACACGACCCATCTGTAAGAACTGTAGGAAAATAATGCCGTACACACCGGCAAACGCTACTACGCAAAGCCATTTGCAGACCATCATAGCTCTAAATCCACCGCACCGGTGAAGAAAACATAAAAAAAGTTTTTTGTTTGTTGTTTATATTGTTTTATTTATATTCTATTTTATGTTCAGTTGAGAAGTCAAATACGAGAGAAGCCTGCCATTTCAGTTTGTGGTGAAATATTTTATGGTGCTAGATATTTGTTCTGTTTACTGCATGTGACGATGGTGATTATTTAAAACATTTCACCATACATCTGCATTATTTAGCATTTTTTGCCTTTCAAATTAATCTAATAAAAGGCTGCCTTCCAGTAATATATTTCCTCTTTGAAGTTTTCCTTAAAATATTGTTAAATGTCGTCTCGACAAGTGGGCTAAGTATATCGTTGCACCCCTTACCACTACTTAATTCTTTAAAAAACATAATTCAGTGCTCACCACTTGAACAAACCAAAAAAAAAAACAAGAAATATAATTTTACTCACCTTGACATCCAATTGCTTGTGCTCCTCTATCTCTTAAGTAATGGAGAATTAGAGAAGTTCCCTCGCGCCTGTTTCAGTTCAAACAGCCTCCTAACCGCCAGCCTGAACTTAATGGACAATAATGGATCAGATATAGCTGATAACTATGAAACTCATTTTCTGATTTTTATAGTAAAAACACAATACAGTGTTATTCATATTTTTAAAGAAATAATTAAATAAACCCGTTAAAACAGTTAAAATATTACATTTTAAATATTTGTATTAAACATATTTTAAACTTAACTGAATAAAATAAGTGATGCATAATTCAATAATAATAATGTCCCAGGATGCCTCGCGTGCAATTGTACATAGAAGCACCCCACCAGGCACCCAAGGGGCACCGAACCCAAATACACAGACACAAGGTTGTAAGACGCCGAACTGCAAGATGCGCACACGGTGGAAGATTAACACGCGCTGAATACACGCGAGGATCGGACCGGGTACACACAAGACACGGGCAAACACCTGCGCGACAATAGGGAAATGCGACCATTAACATCAACAACAATAGGACTGTTAATAAAGAGCGTGATTTCCCCGGCAAGCAAGTCTCCATGTCTCTCTCTGCTCCCGCCCGTCGCCACACCATATTGTGTTTTCCTTTAAAGTTTTTATTATAAAAACCAGAAAATTAATTAACAAAAATTATTGTTTGGTAGGCTTGTGAACGAATTAATCGAATTTCAATGCTTTTTTATGGGAAAAATTGCCTTAGTTCGTGTACAAATTGGTCCACGACCGCTTTCCTGGAACGGATTGTGTTCGTCAACCGCAGGCACCACTTTAGCAAAAATTGTTAATGGCCCAATATCTCATAAGGTACAATGATGTGATACAGTTACAATTTGAAATAGAAATTTGCAGTACAGGTACGCCACAATTACACAATAAGCCAATAATTACATAATTTTAAAAAAAACAGACAGCAGTAGTGGTTTATATGTTTGCTTATTTGCAAAGAAATTGATGTTCGGTGGCAATTAAACTATGCTTTCTGAACACAAGAATAAAAGGCAAGAGGAAAGCTATAGAATATAAACTAAGAACATACAAGATTATACTACCTGATTAAAATCAAAATACATCAGACAGAGAGATGTTTTCTTCTATGTACTTTTATTTGAAATCAGGCCAGAATTTCTCTTATGGGCAGTTCTGTTAGAAGACCAGCAAACTCTTTGCTGACGCTAATTTTAGGTATTTGTCAGTCGTTTCTGTCCAAGTGGAGTTACTAGAATATATTAAAATATATCTGAAGCTGGAACAATCCTTTATATTTGTGTTATCCTTACACCTTTGAGCCATTTGAAATATGGCCAAATTTCACATTAAGGGGAACTGTGTTAGAAACTCTGCACATTTTTTGCTGACACTTATTTAGGGTATTTGACAGTTGTTTCTATTTAAGAAGTTGCTAGAATGTATTTCAGTAAATTTGGGGCTGACACGATGCTTTATATTTGAGTTATGCGTATACCTTTGACCTATGTGAAATATGGCCAAATTTCACATTGAGAGGGACTGTTAGCAAACTTTTTGCTGATGTTGATTTGATATACCTGACACTTGTTTCTGTTTAAGCTCAGTTACTGGAATGTAGGTATGGCACAATCCTTTATTTATCCTTTTATGTTACGCATGTATTTGATCTATATTAGACATGTAATGTTTGGTGTAGTGTTCTGCACCCAAATTTTTTTTTTGATGAGTTATTTCAGAGAAATGGTTGCCATCCCCTGGTCGATCCAGTCCAGCAGATCGACCGCCTCTGGACAAGTCTGTGTAAGGGGATCCTCAACCAACCTCCAGTACTGCTCCAGGAGGGTAAAGTACTCAGTGGCCTAGAAAGATGGGGTAGAAGCGGTCTGACCTGACGGGGATATGGCGAGCAGAGTGGTGTCGCGGGGCTCTGGAGAGGCAGGCCGGGCAGTCTACTGGAACCTGTAGTAAATGAATTGTTGGGGGTCATCCCCCTCGGAGCCCATCATCTGCTGCCAGAGCCGGTCTTCTTCGGAAACTAGTTGGTCACCTCGCCAAACAAACGATCCCCAGGGCTCTTCCGGGTTATTATCAAACGTCGGATCAAGGAGCGAGTCATCATCTGGGCAAGTGGCACTCAAGCACACCCGGCGTGGGGTCCCTGGCAGATCCAAAATACAGCTGTGGGGTCGTTTAGGAGGTTCAGTCATTATGTCATGATGCGGTGGGAGGCTATGAGCTAATGAAACGCATTGCAAGGGAGTTTATTGAGGGGAGCCAGGCAGGGCAGCTCACGCGGACAGAGAACAATGACTGAACGGGGAGCACAGGACTAAGAAACATTAATATTAAACATGACTAACAGAAGTAAACACAAGGCAGCTGTGGCTGATTAACAAGAGGGCAGGAACAAGAGGTAAGACTGACAAGCTTCAGGCGTAGCTGATTAGCAGCCACACCCAAGGGAAACGCAGGGAGCTGACAAGCAGGGCGTGGCTGGACAGGACAGGGGGACAATGTTCCAAACCCACCAAACTTTTTGATGATGCTTATTTGATATATTTGACTCTTGTTTCTGTTTAAGCTCTGTTACTGGAATGTACTGTGTCCTGTGCTTACAGTGCTGCTGAATCAGAAGATGGGTGCTAAGAGTGTAAATAAAAGTGTGCAAGTAAAGTGCTAAAACAACCAGTTTGTCTCTGCGATTGCCTTATGAACATTTAGGTGACCTTGTTTTACAGTATAATCATACTGGATATGTAGCCTTGTCTGTCAACTACAGACTACAGTACACTTAGTTATCAGTTGTGTTTATTTTATGGATAAACTGAATAATTTACAGTTTAGCACCAGCTCTAATCTATCACCCCTGATTATAATGTTCCTGTTCTCCAGAAGCAGGAATGGGTACCTCAGCAGTAGTCTGTCTGTTTTATAAATGTCAAGATCGCGGGTTCATAATCCTTGTCCTCGCGACCCCCTGTCCTGCACAGGTATTTCTTACCCCCAAACACCTGATCCTACACTGGTAATTAGTAGTTGGATCAAGTGAGTTGAGGTAGGAAATATCTGTGGAGGGCAAGAGATCGCAAGGACCAGGAATGAGAATCTCTGGTTTAGGTACCATAATCGCTGTCTAGAACAGACATAATAAAGTTAAACGGTAGTAGCGGTATCATTTGTATTCATTGTTTCTCTAGAACCTGGTTTTAATACATACAAGCAAAGTAAGAAGCCATCCATCACTGTAACCACTTAATCCCAACTGGGGTTGTGGGGGGGAACCGGAGCCTATCCCAGGAACAATGGGCACAGGCAGGAACCAACCCTGGGCAGCTGTCAACACACCACAGGGTGCACACACTCATGGGGCCAAATTAGAGATGCCAATCAACCTATCCTGCACACTTTTAGACTGTTGGACGAAACTGGAGCCCCTGGCAGAAACCCATACGGACACGGGGAGGGCACACAAACTTCACACAGAAAGGTCCTACACCCAACCCGGGGACTGAACCCAGGACCTTGTGAGACAACAGCGCTAACCACTGTGCCGCCCGAAAGTAGGAAGCCCTCGGCAAAATTTGTTTCCTGATGTCGGCATTCAGACAAAAGCATCTGCTAAATACAATAAATGTAAATGTGTGTCTAAGCTGGTTAGGCCTCCATGCCTGTGATCGGAAGGACACTGGTTCAAATCCCATCCTCTGCCGATTAGTCACATGTCTGTTGGGCCCTTGAGCAAGGCCCTAAACCCCTCAAAATGCTCCAGGGATGTCAGATAAATGGCTGACCTTACGCACAGATTGCAAACTGTCAACACCAGGACACGGTTACTTCAGGAGATCAGGTGGCCCTCAGATGAGAGAGAGCATGCAAGCATGATTAGCATTGTCATACACATCATTTCATATGTGTAACACCGCCCCCAGAATCCAGAGGCGTCTCAAATATGCCTATAACAGAACGCAAAGCGGAAGTGAGGTGATGACAGGAAGTGTGTCATGGGTTTGAGCACAAAACACTTGCTAAGTTAAAGCAAATTCTTCACCGCCGCCCACAGAAGTCCGCCTGGTATGTGGCTGACAAATTGTGGTACGTACAGCATGTTTTGGCTTATGGGGCACTGAGCTTGTCTGTAACAGTGCTTCACAAGGTTTAATTTATGGTGTGCCCGGTAGACTTTTTTGATGCTGATCACATAAATAACTTCAAAATTTACACACTGCATAAGGTCTTTGAGAAACACCCAATTTTGTTCTAACTATTGCTATTATCAATTTTGTTCTAATTATTGTAAAAATTGTTAACTTTTTAATGTTGGATTTAAGAAATACACTCAGAATTTTGCTGTCACTCAGTTTTTAGGTTATATTGATAGTATATAATTCTGTGAGCAAATTTGTGAGCAAATTTCAGAGTAATTTAGGAAAAATTATTTTGATTTTATTTCTGAAGATTTTTAGGACTTTAAAGCAGGGTGCGAAGTATTATAAGTGTCTTTTGCCAGAGTTTACAGACTGTACCATGTTTGTACATGTAGAGACATTGTATGTCACTCAAAATCCTTGTTTGATAAGTAAATTCTGTTTAGATATTTGAATTCAGCACAAATAATAATGTGAGATTCACCAAGCTTAATTTGTGAAACAAAAAAGAATTAAAGATTTGTTGACCAGTGTAATGTGGGGAGGGGGCTCACTCTGCTAAATCAAATGGGAGTTTCTTCCTTTTTTATATTTGCTGTCATGAGTAAAAATGACTAAAGTCCCCCAAAGGGGAAAGGATCAAACCTAGTTCTTCATTCATACAGTAAGTTGCCTCTCTGACTGGCAGTGATGATCTCAATGGGGAGGGCGGG
>JAODLD010000383.1:0-11872 GCA_026781065.1 Mormyrops boulengeri | reverse complement strand
TACTAACCCACCATAATAAGAAAGACTTAGACCAACATAGCCTTTTCTCATTTAAGCATGAATAAGATAGGTTTCTTCAGTTGTATTAAGAAAAAACTGGTCAAGCTCCCCTGAGAACCGCCTGTGATATAAAAGTGAGTGAACTGTATAGCACCAGTCACCAAACACGGATTTGGGCGTTAGACTGCGTAACATGATTATTTAGCAGGCCTGAGAAAAGATGAGAGCTATTGGCATGGTGGAAGGAGTGCGTTTCCTCTAAAGCAGATATAATGGGTGGTGGCCTTGTTACTTTTAGAACAGAACATGGGATAGTGTAACAAATCAAATCACTTTGCTCATTTAATATTGATTTTCAAAAACCCACCATGATCAAGGATGGTATGGCACTGATATTAGTCTTTACCACATGTCATCAATAGGTGCTGATGGACTAAGTGATCTGAGTAGTGAATCAGTTCCTGTTTGTGATTCCCAGGTTTAGAGTAAGAACAAAGTAATTGATTTCCCCTAGGATTTTCCACCATGGCCCTAAGTAGTTAAACCAAAGACCCTAAATTGTCCCCCCAAGTCACTGGCTAGAGTCATTTCTGTGTTTTTTGTTTTTTTTCCCTATTCATCGCAATCACGGTGGATTTTAAAAAAAATCTGTTAAATTGAAAACAGTACTGTGTCATGCTATGCAAATATACATCCAGCACCATTGGTCTACAGGGGAGTGGGTGGTACCATTGCCCTAACACCTTTCCACATATGTTAATCAACCAAGGGCAGGACTAGCAATCAAACGCACTGCCACACCATTAATAAAATATATACCACACTGGAGACGTGTCCTGCAAGAGTTCTGCCTCTGACTTGACGCCAACATGCTACAAAACCACATAGCTGGAAAGAACCACTGTACAGTTAGTTCATTTACAATCATCTTTTATAAAAATAGCATTTTTTTCTAAAACAGTAGATTTACAATCTAAATGGGGAAGATGGTGGCACAGGAGGTAGTGCTATTGTTCGGCAACCGGAGCCTTGGTTCTTCCTGACCCCATCAAAGTGTCCCTGAGCAAGACACTGAACCCCAAATTGCTCCCAGTGTGCAGGTTGGCGCCTTGCATGGCAGCCTGTGCCACCGGCGTGTGAATGTGAGGCATAACTGTGAGTGTTCGGAAGAGTAGCAAAAATGCGCTATATAAATGCAATCCATCCATTTATCATAAATGGACTCTGGGGAACATTGTTGTACCATTGGTTGATTTGATTGGTTGATCTTGCTATCTATCCATCCATCCATCCACTAAACTGTTCCACCCTCCTTTTATACTTTGATGTGCTTTGTCCCACCCTGTAATTACATAAAAGGAAGTTGCTACATCTTCATAACCAGTGATCTCTCTCTCCAAAGCCAGTATCACCTAAATTTGACCACCTTCCCATATGGCTCTCATTAAAGGTAAGATGGAGCATATTTTAGTTACTACTGTAGTAGTTTATGATTTTTAAATCTGGGACTTGTCATGCAGTGTGACACGCTGAAGACCAAAGTAAAAATAACATTAAAAAGACTCTTGTGAATTAATTATTTTAAATCACTATAATTAGCTACATAACATTGATACTATTAGCCATAACTCTCTTTGCGTGTCTCCATGTTCCTTTGTAAGCTGTTTTGTACAGAAATCCTTACTTACCCAGTACTTTGTTATATTACTTACTGAATAGACCATTGTGATAACATTAGTAAATACAGGGCTTATTTTCTTCACGCTGCATGCGTTACACATACTTTTCATTCCTATGGACCAATGTGATAATAGTAATAAACACCAGGCTTGTTTTCCTCGTGCTGAACATGCTGCACATACTTGCTCTTCCTACAGAATGTGCTGGACCTGTCTGACCAGCCTCAGCACAGAGTATAAAATGGAAACATATCCATTTATTTTCTTATTTTAAGAGTAACTGACCTCTATAATAAAATTAAAAATTAAATTTTGCAACATGTTTTGAATTTTCCTAACACAACAGACAAAAATCCTCAAAACTTTCACTTACACACTGTAAAAAACACAGCAAGTTGAATTTACAAAAATGAGTCACCTGGCTGCCTCAAAAATATGAGCTGTTTCAAATAGATGTTGAGTATTAAAAACAAAAATCAAAGCCCAGGTACTCAATTCCAATATTCCACTCAGATCCGATTTTTTTGTTTGCCTGTTCACATTATCTATAAAATGTAGCCAATATCAGATTCCAGTGTGAACTGGCCACAGTCCTGCAGTGACCCACATGTGCAGAAGAACAATAACATGCAGCCGGCTTTTAGTGGAGCAGCAGCCGCTAGCTCTGTACAGGGAGGGTGTGTGTGAATGCGGAATCGGAGCCAGGAGTGCAGTGTAACACATCATTTTGACTTTTAGTTGGTTCAATGTAGTATTTTGAGTGTATTTAACTTGAGTGCATTGACGTTGTTATGCACTGTACAAAACAAAAAATGTTATTTCAACTTAAAAATTACTACTGCGCTTCCTTAAAATTAAGGTAACTTACATTTGACCACCTCACAATCTCCTGATACATAAAAGTGAATGAAATGTATGGTTCCAGTCTTGGGGGAAATCATAAAACAGTGAAAATTTAACAGCTGTATGCAATTGGTCAAGGCTAATCAACCACAAGGTCAAGACGGGTAATCAAAATGGCCTCTCAGCAGGGGTGTCAGTGTAAAGGCAGTGCTCACTGACACAGATTATAAAGCTTACTGGACTGCATAAGATAATTAATTATTTAGCATGGCTGAGAGAAGGTGAGAGCTCCCCCTAGTGGCTCTAGGAGTACATTTCCCAAGAGAAGGTATAATTGGTGGCGGCCTCATTGCTTTTAGACCTCAACTTGGGATAGAAGAACAAATCAAATCAATATGCTCATTTAATATACAAATTTTTATCAGGCCTAATTTTTTGGAAGCCGGGGGTTAATATTTAGAAACCCACTGTGAACAAGAATGGCATGTCAAGGATATTAGTACCTACCGCATTATTCCTGGGATTTTTTAAGGTAACCAGTTTATGGTGATTAATGCTATAGTGGCGCTTGTTGGTGTGCAACTCCAAAGGAATTCAGAATGATAATCAGTTATGACTGTAGTGCATCATGAATCACACTTAATTTTCTTGAGGGTGAAGCAGGAAGTAATTGTACAGGAATTCTTTCCTTTACATGTATTTGAGTCTAGCCATAGCAGAAGCTCATTCTGTTTCACATCTAAGAACCTCCCCTTAATTACCCTGTAGCGGTCTCTTCTGGAAGCCCTAGCAGATCCTCACACACAGCAACACACAACAGTAGATGTCACCAAGATCCCTTTCTGTGGTTGTGTGGTAGGAAAATTATAAATCAACCTTTTTGATTTTGTAATTGTGTTTGATGCCAAGTACCATTCTAAAAAACAGTGGTGAGATTGTATTCTGGAAGTGTTTGTAGAACTCAGCAGGAAGGTCATCAGATCCTGGAGTTTTATTATTTGACGTTTTATTAAGTGCAGTATGCAGTTCCTTTGTTGTTAGTGGTTTGTCTAATTCATCTATTTCGTCCTTATTAAATTGGGGTAAGAAGGTGATATCTGATTGCCTTGGCTGCTCATCAGGGGTGATTAATTTTGTGTAAAACTATGTAGTTTGGGAATTTATTTCTTTTGGGTGAATATATGGTCTGTGCTGATGAGTTCTTTAATTCTGGTATAACTGATTTTTCTTTTTTTTATTTGAGTTGGTTGGCCAAATATTTTCCTGATTTGTTACTGTCTTCAAAATGTTCATGTCTAAGCCTTTGAATTTGAAATTGTTTTTAATTTATAATATTGTGAAGCTGTGATGTGGTGTTTGTCAGTTCCTTTTCAAATAGCTCTGTGGGATTTTTAGCATAAATGTCATTCAATTCTTTGATTCTTTGTTGAAGATTTTTTTCAAGTTCCTTCTTTTTCTTGTATGATGAAAATGATCTTTCCTCTCAGCACTGTTTTTGCTGTTTCTCAAAGTGATGCGGATGAAATTTCAGGAGAGTCGTTTATTTCCATGAAGGATGTCCACTCTTGTATGAAGAATGTGTTGAAGTCAGGGTCATTAAGCAGAGATATATTAAATCTCCATCGACCAATGGGTTGTTTGGGTTGGTTGATGTTTAGATCTATTGAAACGGGGGCATGATCACTGATTATAATGGGATAAATTTTGGGTTCTAGGATGTCGGAAATAATTGAGTTACAAGTAAGGAAAAAAATCAATACAGGAGTATGATTTATAGGGTGAAGAGAAATGTGAGTATTGTCTGGTGTCTGATATTGGGATTTTTTAGTCTCCAGCTATAGCCAAGACCAAACATATACTGCTTTAATATTTCCGTGGAGTGCCAGTTCCTGGGATTAACAGTACTGGATGATCTGTCTAAAGTGGGGTTGATAACTGTGTTAAAGTCACCCCCGATTACTATTGAACAGTTTGATAAATAGTGACTCGAAAAATATATGGAAGAAAGTAGTGTCGTCAGAGTTCGGTTCATAAATGTTTGCAATAGTGAGGCTTTTGTTGTTGATTGCGGTGTTAATGAGATATCGCCCTTCAGGGTCCGTGATTGTCGAGTTATGGGTTAATGTGATTCGTTCTTTATCATATGTTACTGTATATGTTATATGGCATATGTTAATGCCAGTAATAATTATCAACATCACTATGGAGCGGCTTCACCATGTATATTCTCATTATGTCACCAATTGAACTCCCCTTCTTAACATTCAATAGTCCGATTTCAACAGACACAGACAGACGCATAGACATAAACAGAAATAAGACACGACAAGGGTGCATGAAAAAAACCTGATTAAAAAGTGAGAGAAAGAGGGACAGAAACCAGGAGAGAGAAAAAGAGAAGCAGAGTGTTAACTTTTTAATCAGCAGTATAAGATCAGTTCTTATATTGGTGTATGGATTGTTGTATTTTATGGAGAACTAAAGCCTACTTTAGTCCGACTGTGGTGACGTTATAATTGCTCGTCAATGTAAAGTTTATCCACAGTTAGTACAGCTCGTCTACCCCTCTCCCGAAGTGCTTCAGGATCGCAAGTTTATTTCTTCGTTCCACTATTGCTTTGGGAAATTGGTCATTGAGCCCATATGTAGTTCCTTTCAGCTCCCTTCCTTTGCTTTTAATGAATTCTTTTTGTTTATAGTGTTCGAATTTAGCAATGATTGCTCTCTGTCTTTCACTGTTCATATTTTTGGGTCCAAGGCGGCATTTGATGAAATGTTATTTTGTTTAGTGTCCAGTGGTGTTGCAGAGCTGTTTGCATGCAGTGCTTGATTGCAGATTCTGGGTGTTTGTTCGGGTATACCAGAGAAAATCAGATTATCTCGCATGCTGTGGCACTGTAGATCCAGTATAGTTCCTTGCATCATTTTATTTTTTACCGTGAGACAAGAAATTTGCTCCGATAGTAACTTGACTGATCCTTTAAGCTCAATGTTTAAGATTTCTTGAACAAAAAAAATAGAAATTGGCCCATTTACACTCCCACCAAAATTATGAGTATGTCAACACACAACATGAACAACAAATAATTTTCACATTAGAAGTGACCTTCATTTGACAGGAACTTTAACTTATTTATAGCTTAGACATGACATAGGTTTAAGCAGCCTCTAATAACCAACTTCTGAGCTGGGCGCTCCAGTATGGAGGGCTTACCCAACCGCTCACCCCTTTTGTTCAGTCTCTTACGGTATCTCCTACTGAGATTTTCACTCTTCGCACAAGTCTCTATGACCCTTGCAAGTTTCCACTCACCTCTGGTCTACCATATTGTTAAAAAAAAAAAAATTGCCAGGGGCCAGCATGGCATCTTCCTTCTCATTTTGTACTTTGCAGTCAGTTGGTCCATCGTGTCCACACCTCCCTTTGTTTTGTTGTAATCAATGATGTTGGGTTTGCGATCCTGCCAATAAGAAATTTGAGGTTTTCTGTGGAACTTGCTCATCAGGAGCATGTTCTTTTGTTTTTTGGCAATGTAGGACATGATGGACGTCTTCTCTGCAAATGCGAATTTAGAGCTATGACCTAACCTGCCCTTGCATGTCAGCAGGGCAGGCGGCAGCTCTGGTCAACTGCGGTGCACAGTGCCTATCATAGTCAGCTGGTTCCTAAGAAGCTCCTGACCCAGGTGGAAGGATGTAAAAAAAATATGCATTGTGATGTTATGGCCCCGAAGTCCCTGGCATAAGTCTAACACCACACGTTTGGCAAGATCCTTCTCTCTGTCTCTCAGCACAGGCTGTGTACACCTGGATTCTCCAACAATAATTTGATTGGGAATCGCAGGCTACCTAAAATTTTATTCCACTTTTCAGGGCATGTATTGACAAAGCTGGCCCTGGAATAGCACACCAAGAGAATACATACGTGTCGTCAAATAAAAGCAATCAGATGAGAATTACGGTATACACTTCACACCATCATTAGTTAGTCACTTAGTAATTCACTTACTACTGAGGTACAAATCACAAACATCAAAATAATTCATGAAAATATGATTTTTGTAATAAAAAAAACTACAAACTGTTGTAACAATGCAGAAGAGCAGTGATAAACAACATATTACTTACCTTTGAATGGAAACAGGCGCTCATCGATCGTGACAGCATGGGCCAGGTTGTACATGAGGGGCAGATTATTCACCCAGGTATCCCATATTTCGGTTCTGTCCTTCTCTGTGCTGCTGGTGTCTACTTCCTGTGACATAAGATCTGCAACTTCTTGAGGAGTGTGTCGGTCCATGTCTGTTACAGAGTAGTACCTCAGATCATCCTCACAGTTGGCAGCGGTATCTAACCGTAAACATTCCTTTTTTGTTTTATAATCAACTTCCTTTGTTCTAACTGGGTGACTTGTATTGCAAACTTGGTTTTCTTTGGTCATTTACAAAACGTTGACATGACAATAAATACTAAAAATAGATTCACAGGAGTCAAGGACCAATCACAGTGAGTGTAGTAAAAACTAGCCAAAGGCAATTACAGATCATAAAAAGATCAAGTACAAAATGCTATTATTTTATTTGAATAAACTGCTTTTAGGAGAAGTCAGTACATATCATAGAACAAATTGCACATTTTATATGGCAAATTATAAGTTAGGGTATTTTCATGGATTTCAATCAAACACACTTCTATAATTACAAAGAGCCCATTCAAGTCAACATGAGGGAGGGAAGCAAGGGAACCTATGAGGGGCTATCAAAATGTATTAGAGCACGGGTGTCAAACTCCAGTCCTGGAGGGCTGGAGTCCTGCACAAATTTTTGGTTTACCCTCATTTAAAACACTTGATTCAACTCCTTGTGCTAATTACCACACAGCTCTTGAGCTGAATCATTTGTGGTGGAACAGGGGAAAAAAAACTAAGTTACACAGTGCTCCAGCCCCCCAGGACTGCAGTTTGACACCACTGTATTAGAGCATTACAAAAAGTATTCCATTTGAATATTTTGCCCTAAAGAAATACAAATTTATATTAAAAAAAGCACAAGGCATCACATTTTAAGGATAAAATACATTTTTATGGAATTAAACTGCATATTTTAAGCTCCGTAAATGCACACCTTGGTCCCTAAGCGGCTTTCATGGTCCACAACGCCACCCGGTGGAAAAAAAATGAACTACACTCAAAGTAAGGGATGACTGTGATGGAAAACGTTTGGATTAGATTCGCAAAATTTAAAAAAAAGAGCGCTAATAAAACCTTTAGCCAATTCAGAAACGGATTCCATTCGGAAGGAATGGTGCATGATTATTAAAGGTACACAAGGAAGTTACTAAACATAAGGGAACGTATTCGCAATACGCATTTCGCACCAAGAACGCTCACCGCTCGGTTCGGCTGAATATAGCGCTCGCTGCGCGCCGGGATCGGTGCTTCTTGGCTCGCTTGAAAGATGCGGACGCGAGCGCGTAACGCGAACAAGTGTACGGTGCTTCAGCGAGAGGCGATAGAAAAAAAAACGCGTAAAAATGAAATAGAACAGAATAAAGTGAGTTCACTCGCCTGAGCTCAAAATGACATCGTGGCAAATTAACGATCACGTTTTGGAGAAAGCGGAGTGGGATCAATAGTATTCGAGCAACATTAAGGAACAAGGCCAGTGAGCGAAGTTTTAGCCCGCCAAAAACGGTCCTAAAATGGCTAAGAAACTTAACGTTGTCCTTTTCCGGGAGCCCCCGTGTTTATGGAGTTAAACGAAAGCAAAGTGATAACCAATGATTTCATCCACTGTTAAAACATCACATCAAAGGCACCCGTGGCGTTTTTTATTTACACCTACAAGTTAACCAAAAAGCATGAGTAAAGGTCTCTTCATAAAAGATGGCGGGCTTGTTCAACACTTACTGTTAGGAACAATCATTGGCCGGTGGCATAAACACATTTTAATCTTTTCTTTCTAAAAACAATAAAATATAATAATAAATATTCTAATAAACAAAATATTAAAAGTACTCATCAACTCAAACAACGACGTTATCAGTAGTTGTGCCGATTGCCAAATACGCAGGAAACATCAGCAAGAACAGTCCTGGATGCAGAAATGGCGCCAATAGAGTTTGCACGTGCGCAGTCCTGACGTTCATTCTCAGTCTTATTCACTTTTCAAGTTGATTTTAAGCAAATTGATTATTCAAATAGTACAGGAAACTATTTGAAAATAAACAATATTATTTAGTTTTACAATATTATTTAATAAATTATAATAATTGATTTCATTAAATACATTTTTTAACATGCAATATTTAATGGAGCCAAAAATCAGTTTTTTGAGTGTACTATTTAATGAAGCTGCCAGTTGAAGACCTATGAGGTGTTTTTTTCTCAAAATACACACTCTAATATATTTATCCTGTCACTCACCAGGGCCTCCCTCTCATCTTTCTATTGTGGTTAGAGCCATTTTGCGCTGCTCTGTGAAGGGAGTAGTACGCAGCATTGTATGAGATCTTGAGTTTCCTGGCAATATCTTACATGAAATAGCCTTCATTTGTCAAAACAGGAATAGATTGACAAGTTTCAGAGGAAAGTTCTTTTTTTCCTGACCATTTTGAGCTTGTAATCAAACCCACAATTGCTGACACTCCAGGTACTCAGCTAGTCCAAAGAAGGCGAGTTTTATTGCTTCTTTAATCAGCACAACGGTTTCACCTCTGCTAACATAATTGCAAAGGGGGTTTCTAATGATCAGTTTACCTTTTAAAAGGATAAACTTGCATTGGCAAATACAACATTCCACTGTAACACAGGAGTACTTGTTGCTGATAATGGGCCTCTGTACACCTACAGTATGTAGATATCTAGCCATTTCCAGCTATAATAGTCATTTACAACATTAACAATGTCTGTACAGTATTTCTGATGAATGTAATGTGATTTTCAAAAGCAAGGAAATGTCTAAGTGACCCCAAACAGTAGTATGTGTGTGTGTGTTTATTTTAATCCACAGCGATGGTGTTCAGTAGGGTAAGAGTATAAAACCCCAGTTACAGCAGTCTGCATTGGCTGCTGGCTGTAGCCACAGGAATAGATCTTGGTGGGATCTACTGTACTTTTGCCTCCATGTCAGTAGCTGACTCAAAGGCCTTTTTTTCTCCCCAGGTGGCCTTTCTGTGTGGGCCCCACTAGGGTTTTCCTATGGGGAGATGCAATAAATGGTATGAAATGAACAACAGGATTGTATTAGCTTTCCCTAACGATGGGCATTTTGTTTCTCCACTCAGATCAGCTCCTTCCCCCAGGAGTAATACAACAAGACCTGTTCATATCAACCCTGATAGACCCCAATCACTGAAGAAGATCCTTCAGGGTTATTACCTATAAATACTACTGTGGTATTAAAAGCAACGAACCAATCAGCATATACCAATTAACTAAAACAATCCAAATGATCCTGAAAGATAACTATTAACAAAATGTGGTGGAGACTAATATCCATGGCATATAATCCTTGATCACGGTGAGTTTATCAATAGTGAAACTGTTGTCTTTCACCACAATGCTTTGTTTTTTTTTGGAAAATAAGAGTACTGATTATGTTAATCTTTTTTTTAAAAAAAAATACAGCCACCACCTCCCCTCTACGGAGGACAACTTTATTTTTTATTTCCATTGCAAATTCATTAGGTGAAGCCACTCTATACTCGCCCACCCTCCTACCCTATCATCATAGTCATACCCAGACCAAGATACAAAGAGACACACAGACAAGACAAGAACAACATTACAACAAAACAGATTGTCAGACAGACAAACATACATGATAGGATGTGGGAAAACAGCATGAGTAGCTCTTAACTCTCCCAGTTGACCTGAAGTGTCACCTCCCCACACACACCTTTACCGGACTATATTATTGTTTACCCAAAATAAACTGGCTAATTGACTGAGTTTTATCAAAGTTTATCATTTGCTCTATTCAGTTGTCTACCCAACATAGTTGTATATAATGTGTAATTAATATTACATCCATGAACTGTTGGCTATATTAGTTGATTTTACTTTTCTATTTTATTTGTTAGTCCAAAAGTACAACATATCCTTCGAAATTACGTAGATCTGATTAGCACAGTTAGTCATTAAAATGTTGGCCGAATCCAAAAGTCCTGTTGTGATCAGTTAGTTAAGAATTTTTAGTCAGAAGGAGGAAATATTTTTTACAGTGCAGTGACCTGTAGGGTTGTTTATGGTACAGGTTAGTATTTTACATTTTGTGCACCACGGCATGTGTGGTATTCTGCTGTTTCTCACCCAATCACTGAATTTTTGTTCAAGCCACAGCTCTGTGTCTGTATATTAAAGGCTGGTTAACATCCACAGAAATGTGGCTGTGAGTTATTCCAGCCTATGGCACAGTCAAATGCATTCAGTGCTTGAAGTGGGGAAAAACAGGTACCATTACTCCCCTTGTTATTCAGCACCAGGTGCCAGTACTCCCCTTGTTATTCAGTACCAGGTGCTGGTACTCCGCTTATTATTCATAACCACGTGCCAGTACTCCCCTTGTTATTCAGCATTAGGTGCAGGTACTCCCCTTGTTATTCAGTACTATGTGCAGGTACTCCATTGTTATTCAGTACTACGTGGTGGCACTGCTCATATTATTTAATACTAAATGCAGGTACTCCCCTTGTTATTCAGCACCAGGTGCCAGTACTCCCCTTGTTATTCAGAACTACATGCTGGCACTCCCCTTGTTATTCAGTTCTACGTGTCAGTACTCTCAGCAGATATTGTGACGTGCTGCTACTCTGAAGAGACAAACAAAGAGGTGCTGGTACTGGGTACCTGTGAGTACTGACCCACTACAAACACTGAATATATTGATAGAAAAATGTATAGTTTAATTTCCAAGCTGCCCATTGAATACTGAAGGAACATACAAGTACAAATAAGGTGAGTAATGAAACGAACAGGTGCAGACAATTCGAAGAGTAAGGTAATTTCAAACTCAGACAAAGACAGGAGCAAGGCATTATGGGTAAGGTAGTCTGTTAATCTTGGTCTTTGACAAATACAGCCCTCCAGAGCATATAGTTGGAAACGTGCTTAAAAGCCCTCAAGACAATGGCTACACGCTTTTTTGAGTTAAGCACACGGTAGAATACAGCCCATAGTTATTAGTCAAAATAAGTGGACATCTCTGTCTGTGATTATAAACTGCCTGTGTGTGAGTAAAAACTGACCATTTTGCTTTGCTTGAAAGATATTAAAGCTGGTAAACTGACTTTTGAATATAAAGCTAACATTACTTTTGGTTTTTATTACAGAGTCGGGCTGTGATACACAG
>JAODLD010000382.1:0-10138 GCA_026781065.1 Mormyrops boulengeri | reverse complement strand
CAATTCCAACATCAACAAATCCCTACTTTCCACAGCAACCACAATTACTCATGGTTGAAAGATCCCCACTGGTTATGGTTGAAATGATTAACCAACTAGACAAGTAGACCTGTTTGGCAGTTGGTGCAAAAACAATCCTACAGTCTACAGACAGGAATCATTTTGGTGTTCTTCAAATATGTTTCTGCAGTGGGTAACCTGATCTCTAGCACAACACACAACTGCACCAGACTAATAAAGAAAAAACTATGATTCGTGTCCTGTTATTATTTTTAAGGTACATGAGGGTAACTCACCATTTTTTTACAATCTGCACTGATGAGCACGCTGTTGTCCAGGATACCTGCAGTGAGACACACATACAATCAGACACTAATGTCTTTCAAAAACAGACACCACTGTGTAGTGGTAGTGAGGGTTAAAGCGAAGCGGACGTACAAAACATTTTGAGACAGCTAACCTTTTACACAAACATAAGTCAGGAACACTTTTCAGCCTAACACAAGAGTTCTTATCAATCAAGTGACCAACAGTGCAATAGAAGAGAAGCAGATTTTAAATAACAGGCAGAGAGGTCTGCTGTCTGCTACACGGCAGGCTATCCAGAAGCACATTTTGTCAACAGCTCATTCATTCCACCTGAAAATGATGCTGGGGAACATTCCTGCCCGCTGCCATCAGACACCACAATGCCTCCTCCCAACATGTCACTCCCCATTCAGTCAAAACACGTTGGAAGGGATCCTGTCCCGTTACAATCCAGCGCTTTCCCCTGTGCTTTCTGTTCTAACTGCAAATAACTTTGCAGCTAATTATTAATATTCGTACCTTTAAATACTTATTTTATTAGCACATTCTGTTTTTCAGAATATTGCATTTGTGTGTGCACAAATGTGTTTGCACTATGCTTTCTTTATCTTTGTGTCTTTGTACCTTCTCTGCCCTGCACTATATGTATATTTGTCTGTGCATTATGTTCTTGCTGCTGCATGAACCAGAAACCCAACCCCCCCCCCGGATCAATAAAGTTAATCTTAATTTTACTTACTGTGACAGGTGGGACATCGTGTTCCATTGTATGCAAACCTAGTGAGGGTCATATCAAAGTCTGAAATCACCTACAGAGGAAGAAGTAAAAAAAATATATGCTAAGCATTCTTACAGGATCAGCACTAAGTGGCCTTAAACTTACTTTGAGATAGAAGGCCAGACCCAAGCCAAGGTTGATTAAATGCCGTTTTTGGATATATGTCTGTACCTGTAAAGTGCTACTCCCCGCGAGTCGCATGGACTCAATGATCTCCTCCACTTTGCGACGGTCTCTCATCCGTACCGAGGCCTCGCTCAGCCCAGGGATCTGGGACGAGAGGAGAAATTAAACCACAGCTTTCCAAAATAAGTGTAAAACAGACAGAAAAACCATTGGGGGGGGGGGGGTACAGTGTTTACAGGCTTTAAGCCACCAGATACTAAAAGCTTATTGACTGCAAAGCTGCTTTTACTGATAAATTACAGTCATCTAAGGCAGGTCAAGTTGTGGGGTGACCAGATAATCCATGTCAGGGAGGACACTATGAGCTACTTCAGGTTTTACAAACTACTTTAAAACTGACAGGCTCATGTGCTCGGCTAAATAATTAAATTCTTCTTGTGCTTTGACTGGTTTGTTTCACATTAACATTAGTGGCACATGCATGATTACAGAAGACTGACCTATCAGCACATAGCAAGAACACAGTGCTTATGTGAAATCCAGGTCCTTTTAATTGAAACTATAGCTTACAAATCCCATCCTAGCTCATAGTGGCCTCCCTGACATGGATTATTTGGTCACCCTATTTAAATCTTGGCAATGTGTTACATAAGGCAAGGGTAGGCAATCCTGATCCTGGCGTGCCAGTATCCAGCAGCTTTTCCATCCTACCTGGTCTCTGATGAACCACACCTGATATCAGGCAGATAGTAACTCCAGGATCAGGGTTGCCTGTGCTTGACATAAGGCATACGTCAGAATCTTGAATCAAACAGGAATGCTTGTTCAGTACTATGCAAGATTAGGCAGTGGGTAATCTTTGTCCTCTCCCAAAGTCTAACAATTCCTCAATATTAAAAACTTGATCTTGATTGTAATTAATGCACGAATAAATATGAAATGTGATATAAAGCGGCATGAAGGGGCAGCGTGTGGCTCAGTGCGCTAAGCCTGTGCGCTTGTAATCACAAGGTCACCAGTTCAAATCCAGCCTCAGCACGTCTGTGGGTCCTTGAGCAAGGCCCTTAACCCCCAGCTCCCTGGGCACCGCTACAGGTGGCAGCCCTTCGCGGACAACTTACTCTGCAAAGAGCAAGTTGAAGGAGGCATAAAAGACAATTTCCCTACAGGGATTAATAAAGTATCTGTTATTATTATGAAGTGGCTTTTTCTGACTTTTTATTTTATGTTGCCATACATTTGTGGTTATTTACACCTCAGTTTAATGTGACAAGTTGCTAAATGGTTCGAGATTAGGATTATTTAGGAAAAACTCTATCACTCATATCTAAGGTACATACAAGAATGACACGGGTCTCACCTCACATATCCCCCAGCATAAACAAAGAATCCCCCAAGTGCAACCAGCTAGATAAAATGACAGTAGTGTCTTGTACATATCATTAGGAAACATATAATATCCGCTTCCTATTTGCTTATATTCATGGATGCACAAAACGGGTACGCAAGTACGGATTCACCGTCAAAAAGCAATACGTGCGACAATCGATTAATGTAACAGCGCAAATGCGTAATTGCGTGCCGATTATATGCGTCCCTGCTTACATTTGCAGTTTAAGCCTTAAAATACCCCTCCCACACACTTTAAACACATGTATAGTTATTAAAACAACACATATGATATGTGGATGTCGGGCTGAGGATATGAGTAACATGATAAATCATATCCAGGGGTTTTACCTTCTCCGGAATGGTCTTCCTCTGGCGCTTAGGCTCACTACTACCAGAAGGCTTAGGAGATGCGGGACGTTTGGCAGCCATCGTAGGGCTTAAAACAAAACGAAAACAATCGGACCACAAGCAAGGTACGCGAAACGCAGAGAACTGTGACGCGTCGGGGAAAAATCCGCGTTATAGCGGGGGATCACTGTACAGCCTTTAGCAGCTCCCCAAATAATATGACGGGTTAGAACCTCGTTATAACGGGAAAGTGAACTGCGCTGCTAGCGGATAGCGGTCACCGACTAAAAAACACACACAAGACGATAGAAGTTGACTAACACACTCGGTAAGAAAAATATATGTATGTCGGCAAAGCTAGAAGTGAAGTCGAATCCTACATTTACATGTTGAAAATCGTAACGTATAGCTTGCTAATTAGCAGGCTAGAAAGACGTTTAGCTCGCTAGCAACAGAATGTATGAGATGTATGGACCCTCTTATGTTAACACAACCCCACAGAAATTAACCACAGTATAGGTTTGGGGCGAGACAGCAGCGTACACCGACGAAATACTAAAGTAATGACAGCAGAGCGGCTGGGGAGCGACAGCAAACGGGAATCCGCGGCCTGCCGCCTTGTCTCCGGCTGCACTGACGCCGGTGACGCGCTCCCGCGATGTCTCGCTGACGTCATTACTGGTTAACGCAGGGTATTTCAATGTTTTTTGAGCCACGGTATGGACATAATTAACGTGTAAGCAGGTTAATTACTGATGGTAGTATGTTCTGATGGGTGTATCTGGGCTGTCAGAATCCGCTACCTGTAGATTATGTCCATACAGTGTCATAATTAAGCCAACTAATCCCCTGGTAGGATTGTTTGATAGTGCAGCAAAAACAGATAGATATCGCTATAAATATATGCTGCGGTAGGAAATTCTGACAAGGTAGGAAAATTTGATAGAACACCGGTGACGCACTCCAGCGATGTCTCGCTGACATCAGTACTTGTTAACCCCTGTAAACCCACCATGTCTAAATAAAACTACCATTTTTAAAACTAAGAAAAATGCTCAAATTAGACTTTTAGAAATGAGAAAAAAAGCATCTAATTCGTCCAGAACTTACCACTTTATGCCGCAGGGCTATGTTACGTCATGTCTTAAACTTATTATGTTAATAATCCATGGCTTCTAAAAAATATTTCATAATGTAAATCAGAGTTGATATTAGTTGTCCACCACAGCCATGTAAAATTGGAAAGTATAGCAAGCCCAACCGAAGGCACGCGCACACCCTGCAGAGGATACGGGTCCTGCGCGAGGAAAATATTGTAATGGTACATTGGCTCCAGTCTATCCAACTGCATGTCTCTGAATTGCAGGAGGAAAGGTGACAGAGAGAATTTTAGGGACAGATACTTTATCTAAAGAACTGTTTTTAATATATAATGTGTAGTAATATAATGCAAGATCTTTCCTGTGTATGTGTAAAATGTTTTAATGATAAAAACAATTGGTATTAAATATTGTTTTAACATGAGAGAATAGTCATATAATTACCATATAAAACACTGATATATAAGAATGTAGAGGAAAATGTTTCAGTTTACTTACTCATAAAGTAACCTTCCGTCCAGAGTCATGGTCACCCTAGAGTCACAGAGCAGGAGGTAGGAGACGTTGGATAGAAAGCCAAATCACACACATTTTTTTTCTTTGTATGTAGTCTACTTTCACTTACATTATTATTTGTTGTATTTATTTCTCTCTGTATTACCCTTTTTTGGATGTATCCCTTTTATGTGAAACTGTGGAAAGAAATTTCCCGACATGAAAATAAATTCCTGTCTTACGCATAAATGTATGGGATTTCGTTTTATTTGTTTGGATGACTTTCCAATCTGCTGGTGCAATGTGTCCTCCTCTATGGGGTCTGTTAACCAGCCTTGACGTCTTTATTGTTACACCTTGCTCGTTCCGATAATCCACACATCTGAATGCAGAGGCATAGCACCCCCTGTGTTCACAAGTGGCAGAGAAACTTATCAGTGGTCTTTACGGAATATGGGTTACTAATGAAAAAACACTTTAAATCGAAAAAATATTAATCAAATACCTATTTTTACTTTAACTGGGGAAAATGTATTTTTAAGTCCACCCAAAAGCCCCAACAAATTTCCTCAAGTATCACTAGTACAATAAAAAGCTTGTATTTTAAATTTTAATTTTAACAATTTTAAATAAAGTTAAATGCAGTCAAGCTTTATTAATTTATTATGCCAAAGAAAATTGGTGCATAATACGTTGGTTTTGGCTGAAATGTTGAAACATCATGGCTTGCAGTGTTGTACTGTGGAACTCGGTAAGTAAAATGAAATTCTGGAATCAATGTGAAACAAATGAACATACTCTGGGCAGTGATGTGTCATTTTTTTCCTTCTGGAAATAAATGAAAAATATTTCAAATAAAACATATCATTCTACCGTTTTTGATAATTCAATTTGAACATACATTTATTTACTCGTTGAAAATGCAGGTTCAGATTGTGTACTTGCTATTTGGTACATATAAAGTCTCCAGGCCAGATCCTCAAAATATCACAGCAGGAATGTTTACGCTTTTTTAACTAAAAAAATAGCTGAGAATTAGCACAAAAAAAATCATACAAAAAATTTATTGTAAATATTAAATTACAGCATTTACTTCACTATGTCTGCTGTACTGACGGATTTCACATGCAAAGCAAAATATAAACCATGTAACATTTCAAATTACTGTACATCGACAAAAGAGAAGCGGGATGCAGCAGATCTACTAACTGCAGAGCTACCCACGCTACTTTTATTAATGTGCAGGAATGGCACAACTAATAGCTTAACTATCAATGGCAACATCACCGTGCCTATGTAGGTGGCCTTAAAGGAACAGGACCCATTTTCTCCTGACAGAGTTAGCATTTCAAGTTCGCACCCAAAAGTAATAAACAGAACTGACTATCCGCTAACCTACTCATGCTAACCAGTAACGAGTGGGATTTTTTTTCCATTTTAGGTTCTCAGTAACGACCGTGACAGAATAGCCATCAGGGTTGTTCTCAGACATCAGAAAACGAGGTCAATTAGAGGTAATATGAGAAACCCACTCTCCACTAGACATCCTACAGATGCAGGGACGTTCATGAAGATTACCAACCACTAGGTAGTGGGTTGAACCAGTTAGTGTTTGACAGTACAAGAAGATCCTACCTATCACTGACTTTGAATAGTTCTTCCACCATCGTTACTGGCATTTTTATCTCAGAGCATTCATAGCATCGTTCTTTTCCACCATAAACGCAAAAGTCTCCATCTCCTCTTCTACAAGGAGTAAGGTCAAGCAAGCTCTAGCTGTATTAGCATCTGCACTAAAATTAGAATCATTATACATAAGCGGAGTGTTTTCTGCAACCCTACCCTGTGCACACAGCGAGCGGTTACACACATTGGTACTCATATTAATGTAATAAAAATCAATACTTTGATACACAACTGTCCAAACATTTACAGTGAGAGGAATGTAGTGTGTTGATGTCATCAGACTGCTGGACTGGTGAGTCCCAGGACTCACAGCACTGGTGGCGTAATCTTCACCTGGATACTCCAGGATTGGTCCAGTAGACCAGCGTAATAAAATGGAAAAGATGGCAGTGTAACTCACCCCAAAATAATGCATTTGCTAAAATAATAATAAAGTTTCTGTGTTTATACATGTAGTTATGGAATGTTTTGGCGTATAGTTGTCAGAATATAACCACTGTCTGTTTTGTTGGATTCCATTTTGCAGGTGGAAAAAGGAGAAAAGGAGACGGCATCATCGCAAGGTGATCCCATTTCAAAAGAATTCTTTGAGTTCATTGTGTTTCGGGGATCAGGTGACAGTTTGGCAGCCGACTGTCCCTGGCTTTCCGACAACGGTAAAGATGCCGGGATACTGTCACCCAGTTTCCCCTTTCCAGTCACCTCTCAGAGTGCCCACCTAACAAATATCAAACTTGCCCATTCCATTGTTCCCTCGCCATCTCTAAGACTAGTGCTACATTAGCCACTTAAGACATCAATTAGACATCAAGTGCATCATAGAGGAATGTATAATCATTTGTTCCATTCCTTTAAGAAATCTTCAAAAAACTGCCGTCTCAACTATCAAGCAGTCTGCCGTGGCTTCCTTTTTAAAATCAAATAATGCATCAAGAGATCGTAACAGCCATTACACACATACTGCGGTATGATGTGTCTAGCCGACTTCTAGCGGATCATAAACACGCTACCTCTGATCCCATCTAGAGATCATCTTTGTGCACAAATTAAATGCTGGTCCACAGCACACCCTGGTGGCCATTTTCCCACGTCTTATGGCAGCCTCTTCCACGGTAATAACAATACAGGTCCAAAGCAGAGGAGAATTCCGTAATACTTTTCAAGGACAGGATTTAAATTAACGAACATAAGACATATAAATACATGTATAAAACGAAATCGAACTCCTCTGAAAATAAAATACTGCGATTTGAAACTGTCACTTTGTGGAATGGTGTTGGTCACATTACTGCCACATGACATTGAACTATTTGACTTCAAACTAAACAACAGCAACAAAAACAAGACCTTCTAGTGGGCAGGTTAGGCACTGCAATGACGACGACCACGTAGTTTGCGCAGGAAGGCGAAGCTCAGCACTCGATCTGCGACTGCAGCTGTCTGCGCAGTGTGAGGGTGCGGCGGTGCAGCTGCTGCATCTGCTGCATGCGGTCCCGCTGCCGGGCCAGGTTCTGAGGCATGGGGTATCGCTGGCAGCCGTACAGGAAGCGGTATGGGATGCGAACGTGGCAGGCAGTGGCCCGGCATCGCGGCTGCGGCATGGGCGGGAGCAGGGTCCAGCGCTTCCTCTCTGCGCAGTAGCGGTAGGCCTCCTTGCGGTACTGCTTGTCCACGTCGTCGCTGTTCTTCCAGCCCCCGATGATGAAGACGTCCTCGCCAAAGTGGCAGATGGCGGCCCCCTCGATGCTGGTGACCTCGGGTGGCAGACTTTCCAGTATCTCATCAGAGGCGCGGGTGCTGACCTTCTGCCGGGCCACCTCGTCTCGCACCGAGTAGCTCTTGGGGCAGCAGGAGGCGGTGTGGTAGAAGTTTGTGGCCGCCACAGCCATCTGGAAGACGCAGTAGTTGTCAATGAGGGGCAAGGACTCCATGTCTTGCCACTGCCTGCTTTCGGTATCGTAGCGCGTGGTGATGGTCTTCAGCCCGTCATCGCTGTCCGTGTCTACGGGCGTGCGGGCCGTCACGTACACGTAGCGGTCCTCCACGCTCACTGCCTTCACGTCCCGCAGGATCTTGGGTGCCGACTCCAGGTTGTGCCACTTGTCCTGCTCGGGCTCATAGACGCTCACGTCCTTGAAGCCGGGACTGAAGTTGCCATGGCCACCGATGCTGTAGAGGACGTCCTTAATGCAGGTCAGCCCGAACGAGTGTTTGCGAGTGGTCAGGTTGCTGACCTGCTCCCAGGTGTTGCGGTTGGGGTTGTAGCGCTCCATGGTCTTGGCGAAGCCGGGCTCCATAGAGCCGGCCACGTAGACGTGCGACTCGGTGGTAGCGATGGCGTGGCCATCCAGGTGGTTGTGGATGTGAGGCAGGTTGACCCAGCGGTCCTCGTGGATGAAGTAACCGACGCACTCGCTCAGGTAGTCTCCCCCCTCTGAGACCCCGCCCACCACCATGATGACGTCCATGTTCTGGCCAAAGCGTGGCTGGAAGGAGGCCATGTAGGAGGACCAGAATTCCAGATCAGCCGACTTATGGCTCTCAAAACGGAGGGCGTGACCCTCCACCGCCTCCGAGACGAGCCGTCGGCAGGCCTCCCGATCGGCCACCAGCCGCTCCGACTTGACCACCCGCGTCAGGTAGGTGGGCTTGATCTGGGGCAGTCGCAAGAGGCGGAATAGCTCCTCAAAGTGCTTCTCTCGCTCAGCCAGGTTTCTCTGCACCCACTTGACGATGGCCTCGAACAGAACCTCCTCCGAGTCCACGGTGATCTCAGCGTCCGACAGCCAGTCGCGCACCAGGTGGAAGGGCAGTGTGTAAAACTCCTCGTCCTGGATAACCTTGTGGAAGTTTCGCCGAATCATGTCGGCGGCGCGCAGTGCCAGCTGGTCCAATGAGTACATGTGGGCCAGACTGTGCACGGCCACGCAGTTGGTCAGATTCAGCTTCTTTTTCAGGAATTCGCCACAGAAGTCCTTCAGCTGGCTCAGTAAGAACCTGGATCATGAGAGCAGAACATACTATCAACAACAAATGTCTACGAAAACTTCACTTACATAGACAGCCCTCTGTACGGCATTATTCCTTTATGGATGCTGTTTTACTATTAAATTAAATTAATGTCATGGATATTTTTTCCATTAAATAAAATATTAATTCTACATTTGATTAATAATTTGACTGAATAAGTAGCTGGTCACTTAATCAGGGTTCAAAAATTATAAACTATATCCTGTTTTTTTGGATACAAAAGAAAATATGTATTGAAAAAGCACAGGAAAAGTGACCATTTTTTCTTTCAGAAACAAGTTTTAAATGCAACTGGCTAACAGCATAGGGTGGTCATGGCAGAATTTCAGGTCTGACAAGTTTTTTGCCAGTGGTACAGGGCGTTTGGTCACTCGTCTGCTAAAAAGATAGGAAATACTTAACTAAAACACACGCAAGGGAAGCCCGTAAAGGGGGTTACTGCACGGCTTTACAGACCTCCTTCTCCCCCGGAAAAAAATATTCCATCCTGCAAGCTTCAAAATATTACCACTGCCAAAAAAAACAAGTGAAAAATGAATCGAGTGGGCTTGAGGTCGGCAGTGTATGGTAAGTAACTGAAATGCAGCGACCAGATAATTTCTGCACACACATTATTTGACGCCTAAACACTTATTTTGTCTGCCAAATCTGTACCTGAATCCCCTTGTCCAGCCTTGCGATTAGTTTGCGATCACCAACTAAAATAATCAGCTAAGTAACAAGGTCCGAAATCACAAAATTCACGATACAGCCTTATTCACATGTCGATATATACACACGTCGACATTTTTTCTATCTATCTATCTATCTATCTATCTATATATATATATATATATATATATACACACACACACACACACACACACACACACAC
>JAODLD010000381.1:0-11880 GCA_026781065.1 Mormyrops boulengeri | reverse complement strand
TTAGGAGCATGCCCCGACGTGGTCAGGCATGCATACAAGCAGGAGGGGGCCATACAAACTATTGAGTACAATTTTGAGTTGCTCCAATGAAATTTCAACAAACTAGACTAGCCTGCTGCATCATCTCTTCACTTTGATTTTCAGGGTGTCTTTGAATTCAGCCATCTGTAGGTTGATAATTTTCATTTCCATCAAGCGATGTGGCATCCTTTCGTTCCTAACAGATTACCCAATTCATATCAGTATAGATATTCAGGATGTTTTTTTTCCCCATTGAGATCTTATGTATTTTCAAAGTGTTCCTTTAATTTTTTTGAGCAGTTCTTTTGGGCACTATGGCCATGTGGCGCATTTCCCCGATGGTGATCCAGCTTGCAGGATCCTAATTGCTGGGGACACAAGCGGCCGGACCTGGGCAAGGGGACGCCCACGTAACAACTGGCTGCGGCACATGGATGGCCATTTCCGGAGGGTGGGACTGGACCGTGTGTCTGCCTGGGGGATCGCCAGCCAGGATGCCGAGAAGGACGTGTGGTGGGTGCCGCAACGTGCTGCATGAGCGCATGCTCCCCTAGCCTGACCTGACCTGTATATACAACCTAATAAAGGAAAATAACAGTGGGGTAGCAATCTCATAAGGTGAATAGAGCTGGGAGGGCGCTGAAGCTTTGGGCTGTAAACTCCAGCGACTGCGTTTCGTGCAGAGTGGGGAATGCAGAAGATCGAGAGGGATGGTGGCTCCAAGTGAACACGGGGCTTGAGGCTCTGGGCCTCAGGCAGTTGGCAACAACTGCTCTGTGAAAGGTCTGGAGTGTGAAGAAGAAAGCCGAGGATCTGGGATTGACTACAGAGAAGGGACTGTAGGACACAACGGGAGTTCGATGGACTGGACTTTAGTGAGAAGGACTAAACGCAGACAGGAAGACAGGGATAAATCTGATGAAAGCGAGAATGACGCAAACCTGAGTAAGGTAAAAAAGAGTAGGAATGAGTGCAAGGTGTTTATCAAACTAGCGGATGGAACTGCCTTTGATGACTGGAGTCCAGTTCAGCTAACCAGAGCTTTACACAAGGAAATAGGAGAGATATGGAGCGTGAAAAAACTGAGGAGCGGAATATTGTTGGTTTCATGTAGGGGCGAGGATCAGGAGAGGAATGCAATCAGAATAAAGAAATTAAATGGTAAAAAAGTGACGTGTTCAATGTTTTCTACGCAACAAATGGTTAGAGGAGTAATTACAGGGATCTCTGTGACTGAAACGATGGATGCTGTGAGAAAAAGTGTAAAAAATGCTAAAGTAAAAGACAGGAGATTAAAAATGATTAGAAATGGAACGCTGAGTAACAGTCTTTCTGTTGTGATAAAGTTTTAAGAGAACTGTTTACCAGACAAGGTCTTTATTGGTTATATGTGTTATGATGTTAAACTATACATTCCTCCTCTGCTCAGATGTTTTAAATGCCAAAAGTTTGTCCATGTAGTGGCAGTATGTAGGGGTAAACAAAGGTGTAGCAAGTGCAGCGGGGAGCATGATTATGGTGAATGCGAAGTAGGAGCAAAACCGAAATGCTGTAATTGTGGAGGAGAGCATAGCTCAGTATATTGTGGATGTGAGGTTAGTAAAAGAATGCAGGAGGTTCAATGAGTCAAAGCGATTCAGGGAATCTCGTATGCTGAGGCTGCAAAGAAAGTTCTAAAGGAGGATAAAAGTACTGAGTCAAAGCGATTCAGGGAATCTCGTATGCTGAGGCTGCAAAGAAAGTTCTAAAAGAGGATAAAAGTACTGATGGGGATCTTGGAAAATGTACAAAATCTGACAAGTTGAATAAAGGCACCCGGATTGTAAGCAAAAACTGTGCTGTTCATGGCTGAGATCATTAAATGCTCAGCCCAGACGAGTAGTCGGAATGAAAGGATTAAAATAATAGTTAAATCGGCAGGGATTTCTTGAGAAAATGTGAGCGATGAGCCACATGTAGAAACACAACAGTCTCAGTCATGTGGTGATTCTTCATAATGGTTTTTTTGATTGTCTAGTGGAATACAGGGAGCCTAATATCAAAGGGTCAGGAATGTATGTGAATCACCTATGTGTAAAACCTAATGTTATCTGTATTCTAGAATCCTGGTTGATTCCGAAACTGGACTTTGTTATTAAGGGATATAATTCCATAAGAAGGGACAGGAATATTGGTAAAGGAGGAGATGTAATAACTGTCATATGAAGGGAATTTCAGTATAGTGAATCTGTCCTGCCCTGCTCGTCCCGCCCCCTCGTCGACCACGCCTGCTTGTTACCCTCGTGTGGATTCCCCATGTTCACCAGCTGTTTCCTGTTGCTGTCATTAGTTCCTTGTATTTAAGTCCGCGTTATGTTCGTTTCCCCAGTCTGGTCGTTGTATTGTTACGCCGTCGTTTGCTGCCTTTCTTCGTGTTATCCCCGTAAATAAACCCTGCTTTTCCCCGATCCCTGGCTCTCTGCTCCTGCTTCCCCGTTTGGGCGTGACAGAATGACCGGACTGCTCCCCAAACTAGGACGGGACACCTCACCGGCGCACCCGCTGTTTTTGGATTTTTCCGGGGTCCTGAGGATGATCCCGGTGAATTACGCGTTCTGTGACCCCAGCCTTTACTGGCCGGATGCCGACCTGTGACCAAAGCCGACTCCCGAGGTGCCTGTCCCCGCAGCGCAAGCAGACAGAAAGAAGAGACAGAGACGTCAACAGGAGGACGCGCCTGCCCCACTGCTTCTCCTGCTGCATGTCAAGAGTAGCCCCTCCCGCTCCTCAACCCGGTGGTGTTCACGCCTGACGTCACCGCCGCTTCGCCAGCATGGACGTCCAAAGCCCGTCCGCCTGCCGCACAGCTGCCAGGCTTGGCAGCCTCCCCCTTTCATGGGACGCTCCTGGCCCTTAAAGGGGCCAGGTCTATATTGGACGCTATCCCGCAGGTACCCAGGGTGTGTGGAGGGGTGTTGCCCGCGGCTAAGGCGCGAACCCTAGCAGTGCTCCCAGTGCCTGCAGCTCCGGCCCCAGTGCTCCCAGTGCCAGCTGCGTCGGTGCCCTGCCCTGAGAGGCAGGCAAAAAGGTTTTTTACCCTCCAGGGACTGTACTGGCGGGTGGTAGGGGAGCCCGCAGTGAGGGACTCCCCAAAGGCAGCTACACTCACAAAGCAGCTGTGGCGGGAGTTTGCAGCGGTAACCCCCGGGTCCCCGCCCCAGCAGTTGGCCAGGGCAGAAGAGACCCTGAGGAAGCTGCTCCATTTGAGGTCGGAGCTGGCTTCTCCAGCAGGAGAGGTCATCCCCTCTGAGGTTCCTGCTCCGGCGCCCGTGGTCCCCGCTTCCGAGGTTCCTGCTCCGGCACCCGAGGTACCCGTTCCCGAGGTTCCTACGTCGGCTCCCGAGGTCCCCGCGCCCGAGGTTCCGGCTCCGCCACTGGTGACCACAGTGCCCCCAGTGCTCCCTGTGGTCACAGAACTCGCATCGTCGCCGCCCTCGGAGGTCCCTGTGCCTGCAGCTTCGGCCTCAGTGCTCCCTGTGCCCGCGACAGCGCCCCCAGTGCTCCCTGTGGTCCCGGTGCCCGCAGCGTCGCCGCCCCCGGAGGTCCCGGTGCCCGCAGCGTCGCCGCCACCGGTGGTCCCAGGGCCCGCAGCAACGCCGCCTGAGGCTCCTGCTGCACCCGAGGCCCCTGTCCCCGAGGAGGTCCCAGACTGCGGGACTGACGCTCCTCCCTCCATGGAGGAGCTGGAGTGGGATCCCTCAGGGATTTTTCTGACTGCCCCCATGGCTCTCCCCATGACTGCCTCCATGGCCTCCCCCATGACTGCCCCAGTGGCTGCCCCTGTGATCCCCCCACCATCACCCCAGCGTGATAGGCCTCGGCCAAGTCACCGCCTCTCCGTCTCCCGAAAAGGGAGGGGACACCTGCACCGGGGTTGGGTCCCACTCGCCCCGCCCCCCTGTTCTCCTGCGGGTCCTCCAGCTCCTGCTCGGCGGTCGCCTGCGGTCCCCCTGACTTCGGCTTGGGGGTCGCCATCGGTCCCGCCAGCGGTGCTTCATCGGCTGGCTCCGGTCCCGCCTCTGATGCCTCGTTGGTCGTCTGCGGGTCCCCCGGCTCTGACTTGTCGGTCGCCGGCGCTTTGGCTGGCGGTGGCAGTGCCTTCGCCTGCTGCGGCTGCTGCTCCCTCCTCCCCGCCGCCTGTGTCCCCTTCGCCTTCCTCCTCGGCCCCTCCGTCAGTCCCTCCACCTTCCTCCTCGCCCCCCTCGTCGTTCCCTCCTGCTCCCTCCTCGCGCTCGCCATGGGTCCCTCCTGCTCCAGCCTCGCGGTCGCCTGCTGCCCCTGCGGCTTCCGCGCCTCGCCTGCCGGGGTTCCCTCCGGCTCCCCGTTTCCCCCCGCCCTTTGCCTCCTTGCCTCCTGCCTTTGTGCCCCCTGTGTTTCCTCCCCGTCCCTCGGTGTCTTCTGGTCCCTTTGTGCCCCCTGTGTTTGTTCCCCAGTCCCCTGTGCCTCCTGGTCCCTTTGTGCCCCCTGTGGGTGTGCTCCCTGGTGTTGTCCCGTCCTTGTCCCCCTCCTTGGGTTCTGTGTTCCTGTTTTTGGTGCCCCTGTGTCTGTCTGCGTTCCCTGTGGTTTGTCATCTGTTGTCGGAGTTGGTCTCCCTGTGCCTGTTTTGCGTGTCTGTGCTGTTCCCTGTGCCCCGTTGATGTTTTTTGCTTTTGTCTCCCCAGGTGCTGTCCTGTTCTGCCCCGTGTCCCTTGTGCTGCCCCTTTGCTCCCCTTTGGCGCACCTGGAGTGCGCGCCTTTGGGGGGGGGTTCTGTCCGGCCCTGCTCGTCCCGCCCCCTCGTTGACCATGCCTGCTCGTTACCCTCGTGTGGATTCCCCGTGTTCACCAGCTGTTTCCTGTTGCTGTCATTAGTTCCTTGTATTTAAGTCCACGTTACGTTCGTTTCCCCAGTCCGGTCATTGTATTGTTACGCTGTCGTTTGCTGGCTTTCTTCGTGTTATCCCCGTAAATAAACCCTGCTTTTCCCCGATCCCTGGCTCTCTGCTCCTGCTTCCCCATTTGGGTGTGACAGAATCCAAAAGAGGGACAGACCTAGAATATATTGTAGTTGAAGTCTGGTTGAGTAATGGTACTATAGAAATTACAAATTTTTACAACCCAAGTAGGTGATTAGTATTGAGTCAATTATTAGAAATAGGGGATTGAATCGGTGATAGATCTCACTTTAGCTACTGTAGCACTTGCAGAAAATGTGAATGGGAAGTGCTGAGGGAGATGTAAAGAGGAGAGCTGTCTGGTGTGGTGATTTCAATGCACACAGTACCATATGGGGGGACAGGACTGATGCCAATGGGAGTGTAATTGAAGAGTATATAGAGGAGATAGAGTTGGTATGTCTGAATGATGGTTCATGTACTAGATTTAATGTCATGAGGGGGATGGAATCGGCAATGGATCTCACTTTAGCTACTGTAGCACTTGCAGAAAAATGTAAATGGGAAGTGTTGAGGGAGAATGCTATAGGTCGTGATCACTTCCCTATTGAAATTCAGGTAGGACTGGAAGTAGCATACAAACGTGAATTGAGAAAATTAAAGGTGGATATTAGCGAAAGCAGACTGGGTCAAGTTTAGGGAAATTAGTGGGGACTTTCTGTCTAAAGTATATAAAACTAAAGATATTGAGAGTTTGTGCGAAGAAGTTACGCTTAGTATAATCAGAGTGGTAGGGTCAGCGATTCCAAAATCTAAACCTAAGAACCTAAATAAAATAGTTCCATTTTCCATGGTCAAGTAATTGTAAGAAAGCAATAAAAGATAGCAATAAAGAATTCAAAATCCTGAAACCAACAGGTAATTTTCAAAACATAATTGATTTCAAGAAATCTCAGGCAGTGGTAAGGAAGATTTTAAGGGCAGCAAAGGCCGGTTACTGGAGAAAGTTCTGCGATTTTTTTAGCAGAACTATTCCGGTGGAGCGAGTTTGGGGTATGATAAGGAAAATGAAGGGAAAAGTAAGAGTATGGTTATCCTGTGATGCTTGAGGGACAAAATATAGTCACTAATGATTTGGACAAAGCAGAACTAGTAGCACAGACGTTAGTTAGAGTGCATAGTTCAGAGAATATACGTTAGGAAGAATGGAGAGAAAGGCCAAAAACAGTTAGAAATCATCAGCTTGACTTGGAATATGTGGATGAGGAAGGAGAAGAGTTGAATAGATTATTAACAAAAACTGAGCTCAATAATGTGCTGAAAAAGCTTGGAAAGTCAACCCCAGGGAAGGATGGAATTTGCTATTTCATGCTGCAGAACCTACCTGATGAAGGAAAGGAGGTTTTACTATTTCTATACAACAAGATATGGAGAAAGGGATTAATTACAAAAATTTGGAAAGAGTCTATAATTATTCCTATAAAAAACAGGGAAAAATCCTAAAAAATCCTAAACTTCCAAGTAACTATAGACTAATTGCTTTAACATCTCAGATAGGGAAAACAATGGAAAAGATGATTAATGATAGACTGGCATACAGGGTTGAAAATACAGGAATGTTAAGGAACTATCAAAATGGATTTAGAAGGGGTCGAGGAACTATGGATCCTTTGATATATTTAGAAGCTGTTGTAAGGAAAGCACAGGTGAATAAGGAGTGGGTTGTGGCAGTATTTTTTGATATAGAAAAAGCTTACGGCATGATGTGGAAGAAGGGCCTATTAATTAAATTGCATCAGGTGGGAATCAAGGGATGAAAGAGTTTCTATCTAAACAGACTATAACGGTCAGGATAAATGGAAAATTAAGTAAGGGCTACCAGGTAGAAAATGGTGTCCCACAAGGGAGTATTATTAGGTAAAAGAATTTAACATAAAATTTGCCAACCCAGGTATTCAGCACTAGGGACAGCAACCAAGTGTTGCTTACAAGGGTATTACACTTAAAAGGGCATTATTATGCTCATTTTCACTGTTCATTTTTTTTTTTCAGGGTCTACTAGAATAGATTTACATACTTCAATGTTTCAAAGACACATATTTAGCCCAAACACCGTGGTATTATGCATTACCGTAATATTGCCTAGCAAAGACAAAATGGCATAAGGATTTACAGGCAGAACTGTGTGGTTTCCCTTAGACAGACAGATACATGGATTACAGGCTTGAAGGTGGTTAGATCAACAATATCTAATCATGCGCATCTACAATAAGCATCAACTAAAGAAACTGCTTCTGATTGGACCTGCTTCATATTCGTCCGTCCCTGACAATCAATTCTCATTTTCATTGGTTGAACATAGTGAAAATACATTTCTTCATAGTTTTCGGCTAATTAAATTTTTAGGTGGTTTCCATAGAAAGAAAATTATTGCAGGTTAAACATAAACTTTCTGATAAAGAGATGGCGCAGAGGTAAGCAGCTTGTAATGAAGCAGGGAAAAATGAAGCGGGTAGTCGGAATCCAGGAAATGGGGTTTATTCGGGAAGAACGGGGGAGCACAAGGCAAACAGTGACAAACATCAATGACGGATCTGGGGAGACGGACTAGAACGCGGACTAAATACACAAGACAGGCAGGAAGCGTGGAACAGCTGGTAAAATGGAAGGATTCCACATGAGGATAACAAGGTGGGTGTGGTCCACATGAGGGCTGAACGATCGATCGTAACAGAACCCCCCCCAAAGGCACGCACTCCAGGTGCACTTCAAGGGAAGAGGCGGACAAGATGGGACTGGGAGAACAGGACCTGGAAAACAAAACAAGACCATCAACGAGAGACCGGGAACAAAACTGAAACACAGAACAGGCACAGGGGCAAAAGCCACGACAAAACCTGACAGAGGATGGGAAACGCGGACAGGCACACCAGAACAGGAGACATCGGGGGAACACCAACGGGAGGAACAAAAGGGCCAGGAGTGAACACGGGAGGTACAGAGGGACGAGGAGCAGAGACAGGAGGGACAAAGGGACCCGGAAGGAAAAGAAGAGACTCAAAGGGATGAGAAACAGGAGGGACCAAAACAGGAGGCAGAACGGTAATGGGTGGAGGAAGAAGGGGAGCCCGAGGGAACCCCAGCGGGCGAAAGGTGGCAGCCGGAGGGACCTCAGACAAGCGCGAGGCAGGAGCCATAGGGGACCATGGAGAGTGCGAGGAGACAGACCCAGGGACCGGTGGAGGACTTGGGAAGGCAGCCGGAGGGGACGACCTTGATGGCAAGGAGGAAGGTGCAGCTGGCGCAGGTGACAGCCCAGCCGATGCCGCCGAAGGCTTCGTCCCGTTACACGCCGGAGCGGCCAA
Source organism: Mormyrops boulengeri (assembly GCA_026781065.1). NCBI lineage: Eukaryota > Metazoa > Chordata > Actinopteri > Osteoglossiformes > Mormyridae > Mormyrops > Mormyrops boulengeri. Next base: position 3,582 of record JAODLD010000381.1, on the reverse strand, counting down.
GGAACACGGCTGAGGAGACGACATCAGGAGCCCCGCAGGCGGCTGACAAGGCAGTGGAGGCGAGTCCTAGTTCGGTGGACGAGTCCTCGGAGGGGGACCTGCTGGAGTCAGCCGATCAGGAGCACAGCGTCCTCGGCGGAGGCCCAGGAGCCTCGGGTAGAGCAGCAGGCAGAGACCTAGGAGCCTCGGGTGGAGAACAGATGGGCGGAGCAGGAGGTGGTGGCGCAGCCGGGACTTCGGGCAGCGGCGGATGCCTAGGAGCCTCGGAGCCTCAGCCACAGGGGCCGGAGCGTCAACCGCCGGGACAAGCCAGACAGGCGGAGCCAGCAAGACAGGCCAGACAGGCAGAGCCGGCAAAACAGGCAGGTGGGCGGCGGACGAGGCCACAGCAGGAGCTGCCCCAGGCGGAACAGGTGGCGGGGCCGCAGCAGGAGCCGCCTCGGGCGAGCCAGGCAGGACAAGTGAGCCGGGCAGGACAGACAGGATGGGTGAGCCTAGCAGGACGGGCAGGACCCCTTCCGGCGACGGGTTGGGAACCTCAGCAGGCGCCGGGTAAGGAACCTCAGCAGCCTGCGGGTCTGGAACGGGCGAGACAGGCAGGATGGGCGGCACCGCTATGGGCCCAGGGATCCCTCGGGGCACCACTGCAGGCACTGAGACCCCTGGGCACTGCAGCAGCAGGCAGGCGGGCTGCGGACGTCGCAGCAGGCGCCTCTGCCTCCGGGACTGGAACCTTTGGGACCAGCGTCCAGCACTGGGTAGCGTCCAGCATTGACCTGGCCCCTTTAAGAGCCAGGTGGCCTCCTAAGAAGGGGGAAGTTGCCTGTGAAGGCAAAAGCTCGGCTGCCGCGCTGTCCCGGATGACCCCTGCCGCATACTGGATCGGGAGGGGTTCCTCCCGATGTTTGGCAGGGAGAGAAGCTGTGGAGTGAGCAGGCCCCCAGGATGATCGTTAGGGCGTTGCTCGGTCTCCTCTCCTTGGGCTTCTTCTTCTTTTTCCTCCTCTGTGTGGCTGGTGGCAGCGGCTGCGTCGTGTCTGCAACGACGGACAGCGGGTCGGCAGTTTCCGCCTGGTGCAGTGCGACGGGCTGGGTCCTCCTCTCCGTCACGCGCTGCACCAGCTTCCGGAAGTTGTCGTGCACCTCGTATATCAGGTGCGCATTTCCAGACGGGGATATCTCACTAAGGAGATCGCCGCTCCGGCTGCCTACAGTAAGTCCAGCGCCACTGGGCCCTCCCGGACCTCGAGCTGGTGTACCCAGTATATCACCTCTTGCAGCAGACCGATATGCTGGCTCTCGGTCTGCTGCGGTGAATCTTCATGGAGATCCGTCATTCTGTAATGATCGCCGTCTAGCGAGCAAGCACGAAGCAGGGAAAAACAAAGCAGGTAGTCAGAATCTAGGAAACGGGGTTTATTCGGGAAGAACGGGGGAGCAGAAGGCAAACGGTGACAAACATCAATGACGGATCTGGGGAGACGGACTAGAACGCGGACTAAATACACAAGACTACAGGCAGGAAATGTAGAACAGCTGGTAAAGCGGAAGGATTCCACAGGATTGAGGGCTGAACGATCGATCATGACACAGCTTCTCTTCAGATGTTATTTTTTCACATTTTGTTTTGTCAACATATTTAATTCAATATAAAATGGCAGTGTAGAAATGGATGTGTGTCAGATAAATTTCATTATGTACATGTGGAATATTTATTAATAATAATGTTTAAAGTTTATTAATAGCAAAATGTGTATTTTTAAGTGAATTCTTAAAATAATCTTTTTAGTATTATTTTTCTCTACAATCAGAATTGCCAAAAATCCCAGGTAAGTTAATTGATTTAATTTCCTTTAAACAGCACGCACATAAAAATGATTAGCCTTAGTATGTATTTGTGTTTAATTTATTGTTTATTTATTATATCTTCTTATACGTGTAGCACAAATAAATAAAAATCCCTGCGTGGCATACTAGCATGAATCTATATGAGGGCCATGTGTCTGCATGCCCAAAATTAGTCCAAATCAGCCATAAAATTAGAACAGTAATCATGAGCTACATTGTGCTGTGCAATAGGACGTCTCTTCCTACATTTTTTTCAGAACAAAACATTGCAACAACAACAATGAGAAACAGACTCTGTCAAGAAGGGCTACAGAGCCAAAGACTCCACTCACTCACAGAGAGTCCTTTCTGATGGAACCCAGCGGTTCAAGACGAAGTATTCACATTATTTGTGGTTATAGCATTATTAAGTGTTTACCCTGTTTATGTTAGTTTAGTGCTCAGTTTAACAGATAAACCAGACAGAGTTCCTCAAACCGGTCAGATCCCACGCAATTTATTTTATGTGAATATACCTGCACTTAAGCAGGTTATGGAAAATTATAATCACTCTGAATCACAATTTCAAACAGATCTGAAATATTTACAATGACTCTAAATAATGTTTGGAAAGCCCAGAAAGCCCAGTTATTTACTATTTCTATTATATTTGCATGGATTAGTTCAAAATAACAAAGGAACATTTAAGCACATATTTTATTTCCATTATATACCATTTGTTTCTGTCAGCACTACTAATGACTACAGCCTAGAAAAATTCTGCATTTCTAGGACATTATTCTGTACTTCTGTGATTGGGGACCTGTAGCCTATTCTTCAGCAGGGGCCATCGATTGTTATGGAATTATTATATTTAATTCTTCAAAACAAATATAAAAATAATTATGCAATAAAAGTTATTCTGTGACCATGCTGGAACACAGTTTGGATACACATTAGTTCACATCAATGTACTGGATGCTTCTGTAATCAGTTATGGCCATCAAGCAACATTTAATGCATGATAATGAATATAAAGTCATCAAAATAACAAACTTGGATGTGTTGGTGCTGGGTGACACTGGTAATTTAATCGGTTTCAGTTCATCTTATATCAAACTTATATCACAAAACCCATTAGTTTAATTGAAGTAGTTGAACAATGATCATAAATCTACGGGAAGGCTGTGGGGCTTCTTTGGATAGTATGCTGGCTTCGGTATTTTCTGAATGAACGTAAAACAGCAATTAGTTTAAATAAAAGGCATTTATTTGCTTAACACAAACTGACACAAAGAATGAATAATCTTGATGGGGTTCTGAAGCAGGTAGGAAATGGCAGTCGTGATATGTATGTGAAGTATGCGATGTGTGTATGAGCGTGTGTGGCGTACATGTGTGAATGCCCGTGGCAGAGTGCATGTGCGCAGGAAGGACGGCACTGATGAACATAAACGCACAGTGGAATGCGGCAGGGAATTTAAATCCATGATGGAATTCCGCTATTCTGTAGAATTTACGGAATAAAGAATTTGCATTTGCCTAATGCACGCTGTGTTATGTCCCGTGTTCGGTGAGTAAGCAGGACGGGGAGAACAACGCATCAGCGCAGGCAGAGATCCAAAGGACAGGGTTTATTTGGGGCAGAAAGGCAACACAGGGTACACACGTTAATGACAGACCTGGGGAAACAGACTTGAACACGGACTAAATACACCAGACTGAGGGCAGAAAACACGGAACAGCAGGTAAATGG
>JAODLD010000379.1:0-11891 GCA_026781065.1 Mormyrops boulengeri | reverse complement strand
GTCTAATGTTTATCAGTACATTACAGGAAATAATGAACTTTATCACAATATGCTAATTTTTTGAGAAGGACCTGTAGTTTAAGCACACACCTTTAATATGAGTTGCCATTATTGCAATAACTACTTAAATGTTTTTTCTTTTTCAACTGCTGTTAGAAAAGATCCCCTCACCAAACACATGACAAACAATGAAGCTGAGAATGTGAGGAAGCGGGGGCTTCAACTTTTATCAGACCGGGAAAGAGGGAGGAAGCGCAGGATGGAAAAGTGAAGGAAGATTGTGTTATGATTGTGTTCTGTTCTGCAACTATTTACAAAGTCGTATACTGTATGTTTGTTAAATATTTTTTATTAAAATTGAAATTATAAAATGGATGTCTTGTCTGGTCATTGTTGATAAAAGAATTCAGGACTATTTTTAGGTGGCTGATATAAGAAAAGCAACCAGCTATGAGTATTATTATTATTGTAAAAAGCATTTACTGTATCAGTGGTATAGTTAATATTATTAACATAAAAACATACCCAAAATACATTGCAATTGTTAAAGGAAGTGTTGATGACTAAGATCCTAGTTCCAACTGTTTAATTATATTTAATTATATTCTGACATCTCCAGTAAGAAAGCAGAAGTATATAAAGTATTACAGAGTGTTTGTTAAAGAATATTTTATTTTTCAATGAGTTCTAGGCAACTAAACATGTGAAGTAAAAAATAATAATAATTAAATAATTTTTAAAATGGAAAAAAAAAAACTTGCAGCGTGCCGCGCATGGGGCATGTGCGGGCCGTTGATGTGCCGATAGCGATTGTGAGCTGTGTAAGCCAAATCTGTGCCAATGCTTTAACAGGGTGGCAGCGTGTGACATGTAAGCCACATCTTGGCCGATTGACTGATAAAGATGCAGCTTGCAGTATATATGCCACAGTACGGCCGAGGCCCCAGGCGGGTAGTGGGCTGAGTGAAGCCCATCTTTGTGTAGTGTTGTAGTCAAGACCGCCTAAACCGAGACCAAGACATTGCCGAGACCAGAGGGTTTCAAGACGAAGACACTGCCGAGACTTGACGGTACCAAGACCAAGACACACTAAGGCGAGATCAAGACCAAGGCTGGTTGAAACCAAGACCAAGACCGAAAACAGACTAGGGCTAGAATCGACATCACATTACTCAGATCAACTGCAGAGAAAAAAGGCATTGCTGTAAAGTGTCATTACTCGTTAAATCAAATTCATGTTATCTTTTCAATTATATTGTCTATGTCTCTCATTTAAAATCTCCCAGATTTGTCATAGTTACGAGGCCTGATGGATAATAATATTCTCAGCAATCCTCTCCTATAACCATTTTATCAGACCTCGTCAAGGGAAAGAGATGGGATGTACCAGAAAGATGTTGATATTAAGTCTCTTATACCAGGGACAGAGGCCTCGGATAAGCTATGAATATGGCTATGTAATGATCCCTTTTTTTCAATTGAAGAGAATGAGCCTCCAGATTGACTTGCACCTCCAAGACTGTTTTCTCTTTTTTCCCCATCCCATCGAGATCTCTATGTCCGAGACCAAGACAAGACCGAGGCCAAATAGAGACCAAGACAAGATTGAGACCACAAAAAATTGGTCTTGAGACCAAGACCGGTCTCGAGAACTACAGCACTACCTTTGTGGGCCGATTCACTACCGACAGATTTTTGCTGACTGGGAGAGCGTATTTTTTAAATTTTTTTTTACATGAAAATAGTATCTCGTTAATTCAGAAAAACAGCATATTTTTTTTACATGAAAACTATATCTCAGAAATTTCGAAATAATTATATCATTAATTCAGAAATTCCAAGATAATTATATCATTAATTCAGAAAAACAGAGCAGAATTATTTTTTTCTCAAGTGAACGCATTACGCCTCCGTAGTTTTGCTATTTAGTGTATTTCTGAAAAATATTTGTTTGTTTGTTTATTATTTATTTCAAACATTTTCACATTCATCATATTTACATAACATATTTCCAGGCTTTATGTTTGAAAAGGAGTAGGCTGAAGTATAAACTTATTTAGCCCTACCCCCATCCAATTATTCACAGCTCACTTCAAACACTTTCTGTCAAACAAAGAAAAAAACAACACAATAAAACAATACTATTACTTTCACATAACAACTGAACACAGCAAACACATTTTTCAGTTTTTGGCATTACCATTACCAACCCAAATTAAACTGCTCTTCTTCATCCTTATATTTATTTAGAATTTGTACTTTATATTTTCTTTTAAACTGACTTATGCTTTTACTTTGTTTTAATTCTTCCGTTAAGATGTTCCATAATTTAACCCCCGCTATTGAAACACACATTCTTTTTTAATGTAATTCTAACCCAATGGATTTTTAAATTTTCCTCTCAAATTATATCCTCCATCTCTCTATGAAAACAATTCCATTATTCTATTTGGAAATAAATTATTTCTCACTTTAAATATTATCTGTCCCGTTTTAAATTGAATTAAATCTGGAAATTTTATAACTCCCATTTTTATAAAGAGTCCATTTGTACTTCCCCCTAACATATTTTATGTGTGGTTTCCAGCTGATTTTGTCGTCTAACATCACACCGAGGAATTTAATTTCATTTACTCTTTCCATATTTAAATTATCAATACAAATTTTTACTTCCATATTTCTCTTGTATTTTCCAAATACCATAAATTTAGTTTTATCTAAATTTAATGCCGATTTATTTATATCAAACCATTTTTTAATTTTATTTACTTCCTTAGTGATCACCTCCAAAACCTGTTGCACTTCCACCCCAGAACAAAAAATATTTGTGTCATCTGCAAATAAAACAAATTTTAATATATTTGATACTCTACAGATATCATTTATATAAATTATAAACAATTTTGGGCCTAAAACTGATCCTTGAGATACCCCACATACTATATTCATAAATCTTGATTTATATTGATTTATTTGCACAAATTGTTGTCTATTAGTTATATAGCTCTTTAATCAGTCCAATACAATACCTCTGAAACCATACTTTTCCATCTTTCTAATCAATATATCATGATTAATGGTATCAAATGCTTTCTTTAAGTCTAAAAACACTCCAAGTGTCACGTCTGTAGGCAGGTGAGCAGGCAAGCAAACGAGCAGAGTCGTCGATGCGGGTAATCAGGAGTTTATTCCGGAGCAGACAAGCAGACAGGGGAACGAACAGCAACTAACATCAATGACTGATCTAGGGAGACTAAACAGAATGCAGACTAAATACACCGGGTAACAAGCAGGAAACGGAAAACAGCAGGTAAACGAAAGGATTCCACACGGGGTTAACGAGGAGGCGTGGTCCACATGAGGGCGATTGGGGCTGGGCATGACAGAACCTCCCCCAAAGGCACACACTCCGGGTGCGCCTAAGGGAAGAGGCGGACAAAACCGGGAAAACAAGACCTGGAAGACAAACAAGACCATCAACGGGACACCGGAAACAGGATGGAAACACAGAACAGGCACAGGGCCAACAGCCAAGACAGGACCTGACACAGGACAGGAAACGCCGACAGACAAACCAGAAAGGGAGATGATGGAGGCGAGGAGGAAGCAGGAGGGGACACCGGAGCAGGCAGGCAGGAGGGGGAAGTCGCGGCAGGCGACGGCGCAGCCGGAGCCGGGGAAGGCGCCGTCCGACGCCGAGCCGGAACAGGGGGACCCGCAGGCGGCGGATGAGGCACCGGAGGGGGACCCGGAGGCGACAGCCGAACCGGAGCCGCAGGCAGCCACCGAGCCACAGCCAGGGGACACACGGGCGAGCCAGGGGGCAGGGCGGAAGGGACCCGGTCCCTACGCCTGTGGCCTCTCCCTTTCCGGGAGACCGATAGGCGCGGGCCACGTCGAATTCCACCCCGAGGCAGCGAAGGTGGCGGGGCCGGGTCTAAGTCCATGTCTGTGGCCATCAGGTGGGTCCCCGAGGGGTCCCATTCAAGCTCCTTCTCCTCCAGCACGGGAGGAGGAGAGGTGGTCTCACAGTCCAGGACCCTCTCGGGGACTGGGGACGAGACGGGCAAGGCAGGCGATGCGGGCTGGACAGGCGAGCCGGGACAGGTGGTGACGGCAGGCAGGACGGGCGAGGCAGGCAGGATGGGCGAGATGGGCAGAGCCATGGGCAGAGCGGCCGCAGCAGGCGGGGCTGGGGGCACAGCGGCGGCAACAGCAGGCTGGAGGGCCGCGGGCAGAGCGGCGGCGGCAGCAGGCGGCGAGGCCGCGGGCAGAGCGGCATCAGCTGGCGGGAGGTCGGGCACCTCGGCCAGTGTGTCTAGGGTCGGCGCCTCCTGGTGGTGCGTTGCCCCTTTAAGGGATCGCAGGACCCGAAGGATGGAGTCCAGCATGGCCCTGATCCCCCTAAAATCCAGGTACCCTCGCCGGAACAAGGAGACCGCTGGTGACGGCTGCTGTGCGGCTGTGGCAATCCCCTCTGAATCTGATATCGGGAGGGGTTCCTCCCAACAGTCAGCAAGGAGAGAGGCTGCGGGGAGAAAGCAAGCTCCCAGGCTGATTGTCAGGGCTTTCTCAGGGTCCTTCCCCTTGCGGCTCTTCTTTTTCCTCCGGGATTTGCTGGCCGGCTGAGACGGGGTTGCCCCGGAGAGAACGAGCGGCTGGAGCCACTTCTCCATAATTCGCTCAAATAGCTGCCGGAGGTTTTCGCGTACTTCGGGAATGAAGTGCGCGCATGTGAGCGGGGTTATCTCCTGCAGGAGGGTCCTGCTCCGGCTGGCTACGTCCAGGAGTCCGGGGTCCTCACGGACCTCTGGCAGGTTTAACCAGTAAATCACTTCTCTAAGCAGATCGAGGTGCTCATCCTCGATCTGCAGAAGTGCGTTTTCGAGATCAGTCATTCTGTCACGTCTGTATGCAGGTGAACAGGCAAACAAACTAACAGAGTCATCGATGCGGGTAATCAGGGGTTTATTCCGGAGCAGACAAGCAGACAGGGGAACGAACAGCAACTAACATCAATGACTGATCTAGGGAGACTAAACAGAACGCAAACTAAATACACCGGGTAACAAGCAGGAAACGGAAAACAGCAAGTAAATGGAAGAATTCCACACGGGGTTAAAGAGGAGGCGTGGTCCACATGAGGGCGATTGGGGCTGGGCGTGACACCAAGCATATTCATCTTATTATCAATACATTCTGAACCAAGTTCATCAATGCTAAGGCTGTCGATCTATTATTCCTAAATCCATACTGGCTGTCTGTCAACAAATCATGTTTCTCAACAAAAATGTCAAATCGTTTAATAAATAATTTCTCTAATATTTTAGAGAACTGGGAAATTGCTGATATCGACCTATAATTAGTAAAGTGGTGCTTATCCCCTGCTTTGTAAATGGGAACAATTTTTGCTATTTTCATTTTGTTTGGAAAAACCCCAGTTTGTAAAGACAGATTAAAAATATATGTAAAGAGTTTCACAATACCATCAATAATGCTCAACTGTTAAATCAATTTCATTCCAATCTGTACTAGTTTTATTCTTAAAGCCCCTTACAATATAATACATTTCATTTTCTTCCACTGCTCTTAAAAACATCGAGCTGTCATTTCTATCAACATAATCTGTCGTAGCAATTTCTGTCTCATTTACCTTTATCGTCTCTGCCAGTTTTGGTCCTATATTTACAAAGAATGCATTAAATCCATTTACTACTTCATTCATATCTTTAATACTATTTTCATTGTCTATAAAATACTGAGGATAATTGTTTTTCCTCATTTCATTTTTTATTATACTGTTTAATACACCCCATGTACCTTTTGTATCATTTTTATGGTATTCCAACTTATTAATAAAATATTCCCTTTTACAAGTTCTCATTATATTTATTAGCTTATCTTTATAATTCTTATATTTAGTGTAATGATCACCATCTAACGGTCCAGCAGGTAGCGGGGAAAAACCAAACAGGTAACCGAATCCAAGAAACAGGGTTTATGCGGGAAGAATAGGGAAACACAAGGCAAACGGTGAGAAACATCAATGACGGATCTGGGGAGACGGAACGCAATGCGGACTAAATACACGAGACTACAGGCAGGAAACGTGGAATAGCTGGTAAAACGGAAGGATTCCACATAAGGGTGACGAGGTAGGCGTAACACACGCAGGGACTGGACGAGCGGTTGTGACAGAACCCCCCCCAAAGGCGCGCACTCCGGGCACACCTCAAGGAAAGAGGCGGACAAGATGGGACCGGGAGAACAGGACCTGGAAAACAAAACAATACCATCAATGGGGAACCGGAAATAAGACAGAGACACAGAACTGGGACAGGGACAGGACATAAGACAGGACCTGACACAAAACAGGGAACGCAGACAGGCAGATCAGGAAAGGAGACACAGGGGGAACAGAGAACAGAGGAATAGAAGGAGAAGGAGGGAACATAGGAACAGAAGGACAAGGAGCAGAGGCAGGAGGCACAGAGGGACGAGGCGGACACAGGGGAGCCTGAGGGAGCCTCAGCGGGTGATGGGCGGCAGCCGGAGGGGCCGCAGGCGACCGGAAGGCCGAAGCCGGAGGGATCCCAGGAGACAGGGAGATAGGAGCAGGTAAGGACCATGAAGGGGGCGAGAAGACGGGCCGAGGGACAAGTGGAGGAGTCAGGGAGGCAGCCGGAGGGGACGACTGTGCCGGCAAGGAGGGAGGGGCAGCCGACGCAGGCGACAGCACAGCCGATGCCGGCAAAGGCGCCGTCCCTTGTCGTGTCGGGGCAGCCAAGGAACAAGGCCGAGGAGGTGATGTCGGGAGCCCCGCAGGCAGCCAACAAGGCAGCGAAGGCGAGACCGAAGACGGTCGACAAGCCCTCGGAGGGGGACCTGCAGGCAACTGCCGATCTGGAGCCCGGGGAACCACAGGCGAGCCTCGATCTCTTCGCCTGTGGCCTCTCCTTTTCCAGGACACTGAGAGTAGGGAGTCAGGCCAGCAGCAACCCTTCTGGGGTGATGCCGGAGGAGTCCTCCTCCGGGGGGGAATCCTTTGGGGCCTGTAAGGGGGTCCCGGAGGGGTCCCCTTCGAGCTTCTCCTCGAGGATAGGGCCAGGAGTCTGGAGAGCTGGTGAGGCTGGAGCCGGGTCTGGAACCGGGGGGACCGGTGCAGGAGGTGCGGCAGGGGCCTTGGGCGCTGCAGGCGGAGCTGGGACAGCGGGTGTGGCTGCAGGCGGCGTTGAGGCAGCGGACACTGCAGCAGGCGGAGGTGGTGCCAGGACCTCGGGCGAAGCCAGAGATGGAGCCTCAGCAGTTGCCTGGACAGGCGCGCTAGGCAGGACGGGCAGGACAGGCAGAACCCATGCCGGCGGGCCAGGAACCTCAGTCGGCGCCGGGTCGGGAACCTCTCCAGCCTGCGGGTCTGGAACAGGCACGTGGACATCGTGCGAAGGTGACGCAGCAGGCTGGTGGGCGTCGAGCGCAGGAGACGCAGCAGGCTGGCAGACGTCGAGCACAGGCGACGCAGCCACATTAGGCAAGCCGGGACAGCAGGCACTGCAGCAGGGGCCTCGTGTGTAGCAGCAGGAGGCGCAGCAGCAGGGGCCTCGGGCATAGCAACCGGAGGCTTAGCCTGCAAAGGTGCCCCTGAGAGCGACATGGCCGCTGCTGGAACTGGGACCCAGCTGGGAGGTGACGCAGTGGCCGGGGCAAGGACCCCGCAGGAAGGTGGGTCTATCTCGGGGTCCTCAAGTGCTGCCGCTGTCCAGGCAGGAGGGTCGGTACCTTCCGCAGCCGGCGGGTTGGTACCTTCAGCAGCCGGCGGTTTGGGCCAGACAGGCAGAGCATGGACGGGCGGAACAGGAGGCGGAGGCGCAGCCGGGACCTCTGGCAGCGGCGGAGGCCTAGGAGCCTCGGGGTAGCAGTAGGCGGAGGCAGCGCCGGGACCTCGGCCGCAGGGGCCGGAGCGCCGGCCGGCGAGACAGGCAAAGCCGGCAAGACGGGCATGACAAGCAGACGGGCATGACAAGCAGGTGGATGGCGTACGAGGCCTCAGCAGGTAGGCGGGCGGCAGGTGAAGCCGCAGCAGGAGCCGTCTCGGGTGAAGCAGGAGGCGGAGACCCAGGAGCCTCGGGTGGAGGCGGAGGTCCAGGAGTCTCGGGCAGAGCTGGAGACCTGAGAGCCGCAGGCGCTGCTGGTGGACCCGGGACAGCATACAGAACAGTAGGCGGCGGCGCGGCCGGGGCCTCGGGCATGCCAGCCGGCGGAGGTGCGGCCGGAGCCGTGGGCGTGGCAGCCGGCAGAGCAAGACCAGCAGGTGCTGCAGTGGGCAACGCCTGTAAGGACAGAGCAGAGACGGGCAGAGCTGGGACCCCAGGAGCCTCGGGTGGAGGCCCGACCTCGGGTGGGGCTGCGGGCGTAGCGGCAGCAGCAGACAGGCGGGCCACGGGTGTAGCGGCAGCAGCAGCCACCTCACTAGTGTCCTCGAGCGGAGCTAGCAGGTCAGACAGGACAGGGGGTGCTGCAACTGCAGGCGTTGGCCCTTTAAGAGTTCTGGGTACGCTGGGAATAGCGTCCCAAACCGCGCTGACCCCTTTATCGGCCAGGCATGCTTCCCGGAACTGGTATGCCGCTAGCGGGGGCAGCATTTCTTCAGCGAGACGGGCTGCGATTACCTGCTGGCTGGCAGTGGATGTGATGTCAGGGGTGAGTCCGGCCAGATCCTGGATTGAGAGGGGTCTCTCCAGGAATCCGACAGGAAGAGAAGCTACGGAGAGAGAGGCGGGCGGCCCTTAGGAGGATTGTGGGTTCTTCCGCCGGCCTCCTCTCCACTTTAATTATCAATTAAAGTGGCACTATGTGATGTTACTCTTGTTGGCCTTGTTATCAGGGGAAAAAGACCCATGTGTTACATCTGGGCGAGCGGCGAGCACGGAAGCAGGTGAGCAAACCGTGGATGCGGGACAAACAGGGTTTATTCCATGGGAAAACAGGCAGACGAACATCCACAACATTACATCAATGACAGACCTGGGGAGACTGACTAGAACGCAGACTAAATACACAGGACTACAGGCAAATAAACTGGAACAACAGGTAAAACGACAGGATTCCACATGAAGTAAACAAGCGGGGCGTGGTTCACATAGGGACTGAACGAAGGATCATGACAGAACCCCCCCCAAAGGCGCATACCCCGGGTGCGCCTCAGGGAAGAGGCGGACGAGACCGGGAAAACAGGACCTGGAAGACAAAACAAGACCATTAACGGGGCACAGGAAACAGGACGGAAACACAGAACAGACACAAGGGCAAAAGCCAGGACAGGACCCGACAAAGGACAGGAAACGCAGACAAACAGACCAAAAACGGAGACACCGGGGAAACAGAGAACGGAGGAATGAAAGGACCAAGAGTGAACAGAGGAGGCACAGAGGAATGAGGAACGAAGACCGGAGGGACAAAGGGGCCAGGAGGGAATGGGGGAAACACAGAGGGACGAGGAGCAGAAACAGGAGGCAGAAAGGGCGGAGGGACCAGGGGAGCCCGAGGGAGCCCCAGCGGGCGACGGGCGGCAGCAGAAGGAGCCACGGGCCCGGATGGGACCACGAAGGGGCCGAGGAGGGAGCCGGAGGGGCTGAGGAGGGAGCCGAAGGGGACACCGGCGGAGGAACGAACAAACCAGGAGGCAAGAAGGGCAAGGGCGGAGGAACTAGGGGAGACTGAGGGGACCTGGGGAGACTGAGGGGACCCAGGCAGGCGAGGGAAGGCAGCCGCAGGGGCCACAGGCGAACGGAAGGCCGAAGTCGGAGGGGACCACCCAGGGGACGAGGAGACAGATGGAGGGACCAACAGAGGAGGAAGCAGGAGGGGACACCGGGGGAGACGAGGAGGGAGCAGGAAGGGACACTGGCGCAGGCAAGCAGGAGGGGGAAGCCACGGCAGGCGATGGCGCAGCCAGAGCCGGGGAAGGCGCCGTCCGACGCCGAGCCATAGCAGGGGGACCTGGAGGCAGCTGACGAGGCGAGTCAGGGGGACCCAGAGGTGGCCGACGAGGCATCGCTGGAGGGACCACAGGTGGGCGACGAGGCACCGGAGGAGGACCCAGAAGCGTCTGCCGAGCCGGAACCACAGGACACGCAGACAGCCACCAAGCCACAGCCAGGGGACGCACAGGCGAGCCAGGGGGCAGGGCGGGAGGGGCCCGGTCCCTGCGTCTGTGACCTCTCCCTTTCCGGGAGACAGACATGCGCAGACTAGGTCGGGTTCCACCACGCAGAAGCGATGGTGGAGGAGTCAGACTGTCATCGAGGTCCTTTGGGGATATCAAGTAGATCCCCAAGGGATCCCATTCAAGCTCCTCCTCCAACATGGGAGGAGGAACGATAGTCCCACAGTCCGGGACCCTCTTGGGGACTTCAGACGAGGGCGGAGCCACAGGGACGATGGACGTGGCTGCAGGCGGCGCGCCAACCTCCGGGACAGGCGAGACCAACAAAGCTGGGGGCGTTGATGAGACGAGCAGGACGAGCGGAGTCACTGAGTACGTAGCCGGGGCCTCGGGCATCGCTTCGGCCACAGGCCGCAGCACGACCTCCGCAGAAGCCACCTCCGGCGGAGAGTCCGCAGCTGACCGGCAGGCTGAACCCCCGGAGGGCGGCGACAGGGCCGTAGGCGAGACAGGCGAGGCTGGCGAGATGGGCGAGGCAGGCAGGACGGGCAAGACAGGCAGGACGGGCGAGGCAGGTGAGATGGGCGAGCCAGGCAGGACAGGCGAGACGGGCGAAGCAGGCAGGACTGGCAGTGCCGCGGGTGTAGCGGCGGCAGCAGGCAGGAACGCCGCGGGCGTCGCGGCGGCAGCAGGCAGGAACGCCGCGGGCGTCGCGGCGGCAGCAGGCAGGAGGGCCGCGGGCGTAGCGGCGGCAGCAGGCAGGACCGCGGGCATAGTGGCGGCAGCAGCCACTGGGTTGGGCACCTCGGCCAGCGCTTCCAGGGTCGGCACCTCCCGATGGTGCGTCGTCCCTTTAAGGGATCGCGGGACCTGCGGGATAGCGTCCAGTATGGTGGCCACCCTGGAATATGGAGGCTGCTGGTGACAGCTGCTGCGCGGCTGCGGTGATCCACATTGGCTTCTGTATCGGGAAGGGTTCCTCCGCTTCTTTATCCCTGCGCTTCTTCTTCTTCCTCCGGGTGGTTCTGGCTGGTTGAGACAGGGTTGCCCTGGAGAGCATGAGTGGCTGGAGCCGCTTCTCCGTCACTCCGTTCATCAGCCTCCGGAGGTTTTCGCAGACATCAGGACTGACGTGCACGCTCTTGAGCGGGGTCATCTCTTGTAGGAGGATCCCACTCCGGCTGGCTAGCTCCCGTAGACCGGGGTCCTCACGGACCTCCGGCAGGTCTAGCCAGTAAAGCACTTTGTGGAGCAGCCCGAGGCGCTGCTCCTCGATCCGCGGAAGTGCGTTGTGGAGATCTGTCATTCTGTCACGGTTGATCGCGGAAGCAAGCGAATGGAGCCGTGAATACGGACAAATGGGGTTTATTCAGGGGAGAAGGGAACAAAACAGAACCAACACTCCATAAGATACAATGACAGATCTGGGGATACTGAACAGAACGCACATTAAATACACTAGATAACGAGCAGGAAACGGCAACAGCAGGTAAACGGGAGGATTCCACACGGGGTTAATGAGGAGGCGTGGTCCACATGAGGGCGAAAGGGGCTGGACGTGACATTATTAAAGAACAGCCCATGATTTAACCCTCTGAGCCCGGCTGCATCGTCGACGATGTATCGCACTGTTCGCGTCTATTTCCGTTTACAACTCGCTGAAATCGCCATGTAGAATCATGAAAAAAATACTGGCTAAATCCGTAATCTGTCTTCTTTTTAAAACGTC
>JAODLD010000378.1:0-38065 GCA_026781065.1 Mormyrops boulengeri | reverse complement strand
CCCCCCCCCCCCCCCCCCCCCCCCCCCCCCCCCCCCCCCCCCCCCCCCCCCCCCCCCGGGGATGGTGGTATGGAGCATCTGGAAGGTCTCTCTCTCTGCTGGTGCAGCACATACGGACCACAGAAGGTCACACACAGGCATCTGGGAAGAGTTTCGTGACGTGCCAGATAAGTAATGATCATCAGTGATGTGTGCCCCAGTGGCCAGGCATGTGCAGGTGCTACACAGGCCCACCTCTGTGCAGGTGAGCGTGGGGCGTCACGCCACCCATAAGATACAGTCTGAATCTGCGTTGATGCCTGTGTGCCTGTTTGATGACAGTAATGTAGCGGAATGTGAATTTAACAGAGCTGCAGAAATCCTTCAATGACGGTAAAAAAAATCTACATTCCAGTTAGTTAAATAATGTTGTGCCAAACCAGGACATTACCTTACCAGTGAGCAATCATCTATGTTTAATGTAGAAAATGGCCACACAAGAACATAATCTGCAGGCATACTGATGTCCAGGGAGAAAGAGAGAGAGAGGGAGATGTGCAAAATGTGCATGATTTGCAGTGAGTGCTTCTTTGTTTGAATAATTGCGAGCATGTGAGACGGCTGGACCTCAAAGAAAAGAGCTTGTAAGAACCCTACTCGTGTTCAGTGACGTGTAAATATAGGGCGCTGGCAGGCACAATCAAGCAAGTTCGACTCATGCTGGGACACGTTCGCCATTCTGTAGACAAAATCTCTGCTTAAGCTGCAATAATCCCTGCAGTTTCAAAAATAGCAGAAGAATAAGGACAGCGCAACAAAAGGCTAGATTCAAATATCTTAGTTGTTTTTAATGAGAAATTTGGGTAATGAAAAATGAACTTACACAGAGAATATCCCGTGACTTGCTCTGTATAGAATAAAGATTGCCTATTGGTGTTTTCTTAAATGTCTTAAAGCATTTTCGCAGACAAAGTGGAGGAATTACATGTCTCAGTTGGCTTAGGAACTCCGGAGGTATTGGAACCAGTTACTGGAGAAAGGGAGGTCTTGGACAGTCCTGCACAGTCTGCTGCCAGCACTCACCAGGAGAGCTGGAGTGAAAATGAATGGATAGAGAGACGCCCTGAATGTGCGGTCTCTGTAACTCAATAAGCTTATGCTTTTCTGCAAATTGGTTTAGTTCAAGTCCAATATCAATGTGCATGTTGGTTGAGATGTCTGCCCTGAGAAGATACAGCTGCCTGGTGAGTGGCCTGACTGCATCGATTCGGGTGATGAAACACGTCACTGGTGTCTGCCAACCAGCAATCAAGGGTGCAACGAGCCTGACCACGACAGTAAAAACACGTGAGAGTGGTTGCTGGTTTTTTTTTTTTTAATTACTTTGTTTATTTTTTTATGAAAGCCTGGCAAGAGTCAGAGTATGACTGTCATTGCTTTAAATTCCTTGTAGTCACCAGGTGGCCTTAAGTGGTCATAAGACTGCAGCTGCTGAGAGGAAGGCCCACCAGGACCCTTACTGGACACCCTCAGGCTTCTGGGGAAGGCCCACCAGGACCCTTACTGTACACCCTCAGGCTTCTGGGGAAGGCCCACCAGGACCCTTACTGTACCCCCTCAAGCTTCTGGGGAAGGCCCACCAGAACCATTACTGTACACCCTCAGGCTTCTGGGGAAGGCGCACCAGAACCCTTACTGTACACTCTGAGGCTTCTGGGGAAGGCCCACCAGGACTACTACTGGACACCCTGAGGCTTCTGGGGAAGGCGCACCAGGACCCTTACTGTACACCCTGAGGCTTCTGGGGAAGGCCCACCAGAACCCTTAGTGTACACCCTGAGGCTTCTGAGGAAGGCCCACCAGAACCCTTACTGTACACCCTCAGGCTTCTGAGGAAGGCCCACCAGAACCCTTACTGTACACCCTCAGGCTTCTGGGGAAGGCCCACCAGAACCCTTATACCCCGAGTTTTCTGGGGAAGGCCCCAGTATTGCTTACAGTCCTCATAAACTTCCTCTGGTGCACCATGGAGACCATCCTTGTTACCTGCATCATATCCTAGTCAAAAAGCTTAACCATGGACCATCACTGGACACTGCTCCTTCGGTGCAGGACATTTTCCATCGCATCATGCCCCAGTCATGCACATACCTTTCTCCCTCTTCTACTCAACTACTCAACAAACATGGATTCATTTTGCATATGATACTGCAACACTGTTCTTGTTACACAGATTAAGTTCTCACAACTTTATCTCACCTTGTGTTGTGATTTTAAACATATTGTAACAATGTGCGGTAACACTTTACACTACCTGCACCTTCATATGCCTTTATAATGCATTCATAAGTATAACTTAACACCTTAACATAACTTATCAGCTTTAATATAAGTTTATAACAAATATTATTCTCCACCTCAGATTATACTATTGTTTGATTCATGGACTGATTTATTATCATAGTAACGAGCTGATGCATGGGCTTGGTTTTTCACTAGCATGAAAAAATGTTGCTACCAGTTACAGGTATTCTACTGACAAGTCCAGTGGTACAAGGAATACTGACAGAAAGCGGAAAGGAATTTATTTAGTTAGTAGGAAAATGAGAGAATAAACTGCATATTTTCAGCTTGATGATTGTATTTATATTTTTGTTTTATTTGCCAGAACTATAAATACGTTACTTACGTAGTCCTACGTAGACATAAAACTTAATTCAGGTGCAAGGTACGATGTTTTGTAGACTCAAAAGTGAAAAAGGCTGTGTTAAAACCAAAGATTTAATTATAAAAACAAGTCCAGTTGGAGTTTCCATCACTCATTTGAGCAGTGGGAACCGTGGCTTCGTTTTCTCTCTCTCCCTCTTGGGTAGAGTATGCTTCTGATTGTATCTGGCAAAGTCCCTGATCTGTTTACATTGTAAAGCTACTGAATTACAGGGCAAATTTTTTGACCCGTAAATAAAGTTGTTTCCAGTTGCTTTATTCCTATGTTTGCCAAACTCCTAGACATATGGGAACAGAAGCGGAGGACTTGAGTGGGAAGTTTCTTCAATCACAACCAAGGACGGTGAATAGTACTGCTATATTGTTATTTTCTACCTGGCTTAAGTCAAGTCAAATCAGTATTTATTTGGCACATTTAAGAACAGCCTAGCTGATAAAAGTGCCGTACAATTTGGCAAAATCAAAACAAATCGCATAACAACAAAAAAAGACATAACATGGCATAGTAAATATACAAAAATTAAACAAATATCAATAGTTTAAAAAGCTCAAGAACCAATAAGATATAGTACGGCCCAGGGTAGGGTAAGGCATAAGGATACGTCTTAATCTATAGAAGAAGCAAACCTAACTGACGGGGGGACCGTTCCAAACTTTGGCACTGACCTTGGAAAAGGCCCATTTGTTTTTAAATGTGTTTTTGGAGCAAAATTAAGCAGCTTATCAGCTGACCTCAAAGATCTAGTCTAAGAATAAGGTAATAACAGGTCACAAAGGTCTGCTGGGGCCAGTCCATTGAAAGCTTTGAAAAGAAATAATAAAATTCAAAATGAAGTCTGCAACTAACAGGGAACCAATGCAAGGAACCCAGGATGGATGGTGTGTGCCGTCTTTAATCCAACCTTGTTAAATCCCCGTTAATATTAACTTTACTGTGACTCTGACCCCATGCCCCCATCATGCCCAGAGAGCTGTCTATATCTCTAAAATCCTATGCGGCAGTAAATCGTTTTTAGAAGCATTGACCTTTGTTGCTGATGCTGGCTATCGGCTTGCTTTACTTTTGTTAAATGTAATCGTGAACAATAAAAGAAAACGTATACAAGGCATCATGTATGTATATTACAGTAATGACCACAAATGATATTGCTTTTCAAAGAGGACAAATAAGAGTCGTATATTTATAGCAGTATATTCATATTCTGTTTCTAGGGGAAATTGTGAATCCAGGCTTCCCAGCAATAAATAAAAATTACATAACAGCAAATAACACAAAACATTAAACAGGGAGGGTTCCGCTTATAGATTTGACAAATTTTATAACCTATATGTAATGGCTCCCAAATAGTTTTTCCATAAGATTTGGTATGATAAATAATGAGTCTATGGGCATTGTGCTGGGAAACCCAGAGTTAAAATACATTTCAGGGCAACGTGTTGATCTTCTGTCTCTCAGACCACGGTGTTTTGACTGCTAGGAAGAAATAATGTCTTGACTCAGATGGTCTGTATTGGTCTGTATCTGGGGGTGTGGGGGACATTCATCTGTTGCTCCATTGTCAAATTGTCCAATTAGAGTATAACAAAAAATAAAAAATACACAACTCCCATAGGCATACAAGGAATTTCTTTGTGGTGAAACATGCATGCCCAAACAAGTCAAAAAATGGGCTGCTGTCATACCCATCACAGTGTCTTAAAAATAAATAAATAAATATGAGTAACACTTTACTTGAAGCTGTCACCTATAATGCATTTTAAAAATATCTTAATAATGCACTATAATGGTTGGTATAAGAATAAGTAAAGCATTACAACATCTTCTATTTACATTCATAAGGCCTTATGGTGCCGATTATAGTACTTCTTAAGCACCAGTGAAGCTCTCATCTATAATGCACTATAGATACCTACATTATAATGGTCCATATAAGAATTATGGATGTCCTACATTATGAAGGTATCTATGGTGCATTATAAATGAGAGCTTCATAAAGCATTCATAATGCATAATACACATGGCTATAATGTGTGATGCCTTTTTATAAATATTTATTGCCATATTGCCATATGCTTTAAGAATGGATTATAATGTGTTATGAATGTATTCATAGATTCTTATACATTTGGCATTCATAGAATGTGTCATCTATATCTTTGGATTCAATGATTAATGTCCACTGTAAGACAGGTCCTACATATCAATCCCCCATTTCCTGAATTTCTCTCCCAGGGTTTTTTCCACTCTGTTAACATCCTTTCTGGGTACAGCTGGGCCTCAGTAGACAACTCAAGTCGCTCTTTTGTTCCTTTTGTGACAGAAATAGCAACAGCAGATAGCTTAGTGCAAGAGCATGCTTTTGAGTTTTATCTTAAAAGTGTTCGAAGGCATAAAACAAAAATACACAATACAATCCATAATGTACTTTTCTATGATTTTATTTATTATTTATTTTAAGTCTTTCCCCTTTGTAGGTATAACCTTCACAGGAATATGACACAAAATTTGAACATCATATTGTATTTGGGTATCAGCTTCCATAAACTAGAGAGTTGTTTCCCAATGCGAAAAGTTGTCTTTATACTATTAGTTAATCATGGTTATTATTTACAAAAATAAAGAGATTGTTTTCACCTCAGTCACAGTATTGAGATGGATGGATGGATGGATGGATGGAGATTATTTTCACAGAATAAGTTTAAGCATTTTATTATGTACCCCATGCCACCAGCATGCAACATTTTATTATCTTGAATAGGGAGTCACTGACACGAAACATACGGAAAATAACAATAATTGTCACGGTGTGGGAAGGACGGAGGCAAAGGCAGAGGTCAGGGAAAAGCAAAGGGGCTTTATTCAAAGGAAACCAAAACACAAAGGGCTAAAGGAAATGGACTGCATGGGGTCAAAACTAGGCAAGGGGAGCGAGGGAGAGACACGGGGCACAGGGTAAGCAAAGGGGTACATGCAGCCAGCAGCAGAACATAACAACGCGATACTACAATGACCGGACTGGGGAGCTCAGGACGAGGAGGCACTACATAGAGCAGAGATGAGGAGCAGACGAGAAGCACCTGGGATCATCCGCACGAGGGCTGAAACGAGAGGCACCTGGGATCATCCACACGAGGGCTGAAACGAGAGCCAGCTGGGATCATCCGCACGAGGGCTGAAACAAGAGGCAGCTGGGATCATCCGCACGAGGGCTGAAACGAGAGGCAGGGTTAAACAAAGCACAGGTGAGGCTCATTAGAGCCACACGCCAGGGAACACGGGAAAAAGGCATATGCGGGGCGTCACAATAATTAAAAGTCTGCAGACTTTTTATCGTCCTAATTTTGTTATCATAATGCAGTGAGTTTCACTGTAGTGTCAAGAAACTGTCATAATAATGTCTCTTTTGGAATACATAAATGAATTCACACTGCAGCCTGTAAGAGACGGTGTGATATTGTTCCAGATAACACAGGTATAGTTCAGTTCAATTCAACTTTATTGTATAGCGCCTTTTCACAACAGTACATTGTCTCAAAGCGCATTACATTATCCCTGCCCAAAGCCCCCAGTGGGCAAGCCAGAGGGGACAGTAACAAGGAAGTGCACCGTAGAAGGAAGAAACCTTGGGAGGAACCAGACTCAAAGGGGGATCCCATCTTCCAGAGCAAAAATCCCAGTTCACACTGTACAAATAGATTTAAGATTTGAGTCCCAAAGCGGGGGGCAGGCAGGTGATGGCAGGCAGGTGCTGGTGCTGCTTCTGATGGCAGGACGAACAGCGGTACAGCAGCAGGGCATGAAGGAGAGACGCCACAGGCAGAAGAACGAGCAGGAGAGACGCCACAGGCAGAAGAACGAGCAGGAGAGACACCACAGGCAGAAGGGCGAGCAGGCCAGAGAGACACCACAGGCAGAAGAACGAGCAGGAGAGACACCACAGGCAGAAGGGCGAGCAGGAGAGACACCACAGGCAGAAGGGCGAGCAGGCCAGAGAGACACCACAGGCAGAAGAACGAGCAGGAGACCACAGGCAGAAGGGCGAGCAGGAGAGACACCACAGGTAGTGGAGATGTCGCAGGCAGCAGGGTAGGCAGAATATCTTGATAATTTGGGGTCTCCAGGCAGCACACCCCAGGAGGGGTAGGGGAGATAAAACATGCAATTAGCCAAAGTAGGTGAGATTAGAGGCAGTGCAAACGGTTAGTTGAGTGTAATATGTAAACTCCGGCAGATACGGCTATGGCAGCATGAGTAGAAGGGCAGCCCCTGGACTCTACAGCTCTTCCATAAAGGTTTGGGAATATTCATTGTACTCCGGAATTAAAAAACTACACAAGTTGACCTTTTTGCCACAGGTCACGTTTAAAGGAATCCCTGTCCATCATGTAATCGCAGGTAGGCATGCGGAAGCTAATCAGAAAATGATAGTAAAACCACATAGGTTGAATATAAAGTATATGCATAGTGTTATGTGATGGATTCCACTGTCACCTCTGAAAAACTCTGGAAAAGATTCTGCGTGAAATGTGGACGGTGATACTTTCTCTTAATTACACATGCAGATTCTTTATTTAAAATGTTTAGCTTTCAATCTGATGTTATGTCCACCTGAAAACATGATGTGGTTCTGAGAATGCTCTGTGATTTTTTAAATTTAAATTGAGATACTGTAATATAATTATTATATAATTATATATTGTATATATAATTGAGATACTGAGAACCCTAGTAATATTGATATTCACAACGAAGAACAAGCTTTTAACAAAAGGTCAGACATATCTAGCTATAGGTAAAACAGACAGTTAACAACAACTGCAGTGTCAAATGGTCCAATCAGAGAATAGTAATAATAAAAAAACACACACACGACCTGCCAATCCCTGAATTACCTGAGTTGTGGAGGAAGTGAAATGATCATCAATTTTCTAGGTCCTAAGCGGTGCCTAAGCAGGACTTCTCAAAGTCCACCTAAAGTGGACCTTTTGAATCAATATGACTAACATAAAAAGGCTTAATGTGGTTTGAAATAAAAAATACAATGTAAAACCACCAAGCTTTGCAGTTGTATAATCTTGCCGCCCATCAATGACAGAGTCAAAATGATTAGCGAGCATTAATAAGGTCCCATTATTGTTATATACTGATGTCTATATGGAATTGTATACTGATATCTATATGAAATTTTTTTAGTAATTCATTTTTCATGAAATGTTGTTTTGTTATTGAAAAATGTTCCAGACCTCTGACTATGAACAAAAACCTGATGCAGACTTTTGACCAAAAAGTTTGAGAACAACTGGTCAGGGACCCCTGAAAAAGTCGGCCCTGGGCAGATCATTATGCTTTTAGTGCATGGTTTGGAAAATATCACACCTGAATGAAGGGGTTTGTTTGTCTTCGGCATATTACAGCCAGATCAACTAACCTGAACTCTGAACTAAACGTAAAATCATGGCCTTACTGTCACTGCCGAACCTGTTAAAAAATGGTGCCATCTCTGCATCTCCTCTTTCACTGTCTGTAACAAGTCGTGAAAGGCTGACAGTTTGACAAGTCCAGGTAACGTCTGAGTATCTCTGGGGGTTCTATTGACTTGTTGCTGAATGGATTTTTTCAGGTGCTGATGATTTATCTCTTCTGCAACGTTCGTCTGTGTGTGTGAGGAACTTTATGAACAGTTTTCCTTAAGAAAGTCCTGCTCAGAGAGTGATAGGTGCCTATAGGCACACAGTCATATCAAAAGTCTGTATCTGAGTTAATTGTAGTTCACAGGAAAGTGTTGGGATTTTTGGTGCCAGGATCAAACACAGACAAGTATTTGTTTATTTTATGAACACAAAACAAAGTTAGGTTATTATGTATTGTATAGGTCACACTTTACTTAAAGCTGTCATCTATAATGCATTATAGATACCTTGATGATGCATTATACTGGTAGGGTCTCCCAAGGCCTTCTGGTCCTTGGTGAGCAGCCAGACAAAGTGCGATGCAGAAAATGCCCATGACGGAAAATACAAGAGACCATGTTACCCCTCTGGGATTGGGGAGACCGGGGCTTTGCCCTGGAGCTCCCTCCCCAGGTCTAGTGGTAAACTGTAAAACCCAAAGAAATAACATGGGCCTGCCCTCCTATGGGCCCACCACCTGCAGGGAGAGCCATGGAGGTCAGGTTCAATGTAGATTGGGTAGCAGTCGAAGACAGGGGCCTCAGTGGACAGACTGGCAGCTACCAAAACTGGCTCTACATGGAATGTAACCTCTCTTGAGGGAAAGGAGCCTGTACTGGTGTGGGAGGTAAATAGATACCGAATAGATATAGTTTGGCTCACCTGAACACACGGCTCGGACTCTGGAACCAAACTCCGAGAGAGGGACTGGACACTATTCCATTCTGGCCCAGAGTGAGAGGCACCGGGCAGGGGTGGGGCTACTTATAGCCCCCAAGTTCAGTGCCATTGTGTCGGAGTGTACCCTGGTGGATGACAGGGTCCCCTCCCTTCAACTTTGTATCAGGGGACAGGCTAGGATAGTTGTTTGTGTGTATGTGTCAAACACCAGTTCAGAGAATCCAGTCTTCTTGGAGGCCTTGGAGGGGGTGCTGGAAGGCGCCCCTTCTGGGAAATTCTGTTTGGGGACTTTAATGCTCACGTGGGTAATTAGAGTGTAACCTGGAAGGGTGTGATTGGGAGGAATGGCCTGTCTGGTCATTATCTGAGCGGTGATCTGTTATTGGACTTCTGTGCTAATCACAGTTTGTCCATAACGAACACCATGTTTGAGCATAAGGGTGTTCATAAGGGCACCTGGCACCAGAGCACCCAAGGCCGCAGTTCGATGATCGATTTTGTAATCATATCAATGGATCTGCGTCCATATGTTTTGGACTCTCGGGTGAAGAAAGGAGCGGAGCTGTCAACCGATCACCACCTGGTGGTGAGTTAGATCCAATGGCGGGGGAAGATGCCGGATAGACCTGGTAGACCCAAACGCATAGTAAGATTTTGTTGGGAATGTCTGGTGGAGGCCCCTGTCCGGGAGATCTTCAACTCACACCACCAGCAGAACTTCTCTTCTCTCCCAAGGGACATGGACTCCATTGCTGAGGCGGCGGTGCAGACCTGTGGTCGTAAGGTTGTTGGTGTCAGCCATGGTGGCAATCCCCAAACCCAGTGGTGGGCACCAGTGGTACAGGGAGCTCTCAGGCTGAAGAAGGATACCTTTGGGGCTTGGTTGGCTTGTGGGACTCCAGAAGCAGCGGACAGGAATTGGCAAGCAAAGCAGGAAGTGGATCTAGCAGTTCCTGAAGAAAAATCTCAGGTGTGGGAGGAGTTTGGTGAGGCTATGGAGAAGGACTTTTGGTCGGCCTGGCAAATCATCAGGTGACGCAGGAGGGGGAAGCAGAGCTTCAACAATGCTATTCACAGCTGGGATGGAGAGCTGTTGACCTCAACTGGGGATATAGTCAGGCAGTGGAAGGAATATTTCAAGGATTTCCTAAATCCCATTGATGTGCCTTCCTCGGAGGAAGTAGAGCTGGAAGACTCTGAGGATGACTTGCCCATCTCTGGGGCTGAGGTCACTGAAGTAGTCAATCAACTACTCAGTGGTAGGGCTCCGGGGTGGATGAGATTTGCCCTGAGTTCTTGAAAGCTCTTGATGCTGGGTACAGTGCCTTTGGATTAGCAGGCTGGGGTGGTGGACCCAATCTTTTAGAAAGGGGACCAGTGGATGTGTTCCAACTTTAGGGGGATCAGACTGCCTGGGAATGGTCTAAGCCAGGGTACTGGAGAGGAGGGTCCACGCGTTCGTCGAACCTCGGATCCAAGAGGAACAATGCAGAATCCATCCTGGTCGTGAAACACTTCACTACCACTAGACTGGAGGGTTCATCAGAGTTTGCCCAACCAGTCTACATGTGTTTCATTGACTTGGAAAAGGCATATGATCGTGTCCCTCGAGGGGTCCTGTGGGGGATGCTTCAGGATTATGGGGTACAGGGTCATCAGGTCCCTGGACAAATGAAGCGAGAGTTTCATAACATTTATCGGCAGAATTTATAGGTGTAGCCAAGGCCTAGAGGGGATCCGGTTCTTTGCTTTTTGCAGATGATGTCATCGGGCTGTGACCTACAGCATGCACTAGGGTGGTTTGCAGCTGAGTCGTAGCCAGGATAACGATCAGCACCTCCAAGTCTGAGGCCATGGTTCTTGACTGGAAAAGGGTGCATTCCCCTCTCCTTTTGGGGCATGAGTTGCTGTCTCCAGCAGAGGAGTTTAAGTATCTCAGGGAAGAAGGGAGCAGGAGATTGATAGACGGATCGGTGCAGCGTCAGTTGAGCTGGAAGACAAAGCTCTCAATTTACCAGTTGATCTGTGTCCCTCCCCTCACCTATGGTCATGAGGTCTGGGTAGTGACTGAAAGAATGAGATCACGGGTATAAGCGCCTGAAATGAGTTTCCTCCGCAGGGTGTCTGGGCTCAGCCTTAGAGATGAGGAGCTCAGACATTCGGGAGGGGCTCAAAGTAGATCTGCTGCTCCTCCGCATCAAAAGGAGCCAGTTGAGGTGTTTCAGGCATCTATCTAGGGTGCCTTCTGAACGGCTACCTGAGAAGGTGTTTTGGGCATATCCAACCGGGACGAGTCCCCGGGGCAGACCCAGGACATGCTGGAGAGATTATGTCTCTCGGCTGGCATGGGAACGCCTTGGTATCCCCCCCCCCCGGAGGAGGTAGCTGGGGAGAGGGAGGTCTGGGCATCCCTGCTTAAGCTGTTACCCCCGCAACACGACGTTCGGAAAAGCAGTGAAAAATGGATGGATGTATAGATATTTATAATTCTTTATGAATGCATTATAAAGTGTTATGTATGTGTTCATAGATTTTTATAGACATGGCATTCATAGGAAGTGTTACCATATGGGTTAAATAATTACAAATGTATTATTTTGTGCCTCAGATTCCTGTTTTCCTTTTGCTTCATAATGGTTCGCTGATTTATAGCTGTTTTTGGTCTGACATCAGATTTCTCCAGCTGAAATGTAACATGCCAAATAACCATTTCTTTTGAAATTAAATCAGTATAATTAGCCTGCTATTGTATTCAGGGTCCTTGAGTCTGACAGTCATCGCATGAATTTATGAACGTCATAGCTCACTCTCTGTAGCTACGGCAATGCCTGAAGAGAGTGGAGAGTTATTGCACCAGGAGTGAAGGCAGAGTCCTGGGCTGGGGGGGGGGGGGCAGAGGGGCATACCTCATTCTTATATAATTAACATGTTGTGACAGGCCTAGATAACTCCAGACCTGCATTTGGCATTAATGTCTATTCAGCTCCATATCTTACAAAAATACACAGTGCCAACGAGATGGAAACTGCTGACTGAAATGCCCCTCAGGTCGGGATAAAACAGCTTGCAGAGCCGCGGGATACAATACTGGCACAGGGTAGCTTACTTTCGAACCCCTGCTTTCCAATTGACTTCAGCTACAGCGATTTGCGGAACAAAACGTTGTGTCAGCGCCATGGAGACAAAAGAAGGAGGGAAAAAAATACCCTAACAAAAAGTGGTGGCCAAAAAAAGAGGCAAAAAATCAGGGATATGAAAAGCAGAGTTTGAATACCACAAGACCGATAACTCGATAACAGAAAAACAGTACTCTTTCAGGGGGTGACATAAGACGCAGCTGAGATCTCTACAACCGATTAATTTACCTACCTCTTTTATGCAAAACAGGCTGGCCACGATGATGACAAATACCGTTATTATATATGCATGGGATGCCATTGTTATACATTGGCAAAACAAATGCTTCTGCCGTCAGGGGTACCCACGACATCGAAAACACAGTACAGCACATTATTGATTAACACAACTTATTAGCACAAATTTTTTAAGAAGGATTAAGTGTGAACAAAGTTTGTTTATTTGACTGATTAAAAGTCAGTAGTGTTGATCCTAGTATTAGAATGCTGTGGATGTAATCGGAAGTGAAACAAAACTAGCACTTACCCTCATACAGATGCTTATCGCCGTTGCTGGCGCCATACACACATTTTCAGGCCATTCAGTGCTCTGGGTATACAATACATTGGGCTACCTCACAACATATAAAGTAGGGCAGCTCTAAGCCTCACTTGACAAGGCCAAAACTGTGGCATATCATTCATTATTACAATCCTGCATGAGAACCAACTTTTTCAATGGTGGCACTGAAAAGAGATTTACACATTGTTGCATCCATGGCAACAAGCTTAAGGCTCCGCAGCTCACTTTATCAAACCCAATTGAGTCTGCAGCAGTTTCCTGGCGACACAGATAAGTCGTGTTGGGGAGGATATATATAACAGAGCTTTGCAGGAGTCCCTCAGTGCTGTTTTAGCTGAAAGTACAATAGCAGAGACCAGTATTCAAAAGACTTGCATGAGGAAAAGATAGAAACAGAAACTAGCTCTGCATTTTTTAGTAGGAATAAAGTAACTATTTAGAAAAATGCTATGTTGGGAAAGATAAAGGCATACATGTAATGGGTATATATATATATAATTAACATTTACAATGTTTTAGAGCAAATTTGATGAAATGCACTCTACGCACACTGCAGAATGGCAGAAGCACCTGTCAGTCTCTCAGGGGAACAGCTCTGCTACAGTATACTAATGTTAGCAGCTGTCAGCAAGAACTAAATATACTTTTGCTCATAAATTACAGCAACAAAACACTCTGCTCAGATTTTTTTTAGAATATTAAGAATGTCATGTCTGCGATGTTTGTCCCAGAGAGAGCTAAGATGGTGTCTTTATGATAATGCAGACCTAATTGTAGAATGGGACCTTCGTGGGCCTGGAATGTGAACGATCCACACAGTGCAGAACCTTTCCTGGGTAATCAATAGCTGCTCCTCCATTGCCAGCAGTCTTAAAAACTCACCCACCCCAGCTTCCTCCTGTGTGACTGAGGATCTGTTTGTGGCTGGGACCTGAAATCAATTCCATTTCCAGATTGTAAAGGTCAAACGCCACAGGAGAGCGAGGCTCAGCAAGGACAGCCTTGAGATTGATACGTCAGACCTCTCTCTCCTGCTTCCCCTACTTCTTTCAGCCTTGAGGTTAATGATTGTTAAAACCTACCTGTAGAGATTACAACCATCTGGGGCTGTCGTGTGATCTAGACATCTCCTGTTTAGTCTTTTAAAACCTCCTTCCCAGACCTGGCTGCTAAAAGGGACAAGTTACGAGGTTTAATCAGAGGTAACAGTGACCTGCGCTAACAGAATGCCGCAGTTGTGGATCCATCCAAAGGCAGCATATTCAGAGCTGAGCTAATGTGCTGTAACATGTGGCCGAGCAGTAGGGGCGTGAGGAACTCGATAATGAGATGCACAAGGAACTGGTTACTACTGTGGGAGTGAAGTAATTAAGGGGAGAATAAACACCAAACATGGTGAACTGGGAAAAACAAGCTGGTGTTAAAAAAATTATCAAATTATTTCCGAGAATGAGACCGCTCATTCGTGTACGAATATTTGACAATTTGCAAACTGCTCTTTAGTAAAAAGACAAGATCATGGACAAATTTTTGATCCTGAACCAGCAAGTTTAGAGCCGCGATACGTGTTATTGTTAAAAGCTAATCAGCAGTATGTGTTAATCAATGGTGTTTAATCAGATATACAGTACTAACCAGAAGGCCATGAAAAGGAAAAAAACTATATCAGAATATATGCAAATGAAACCAAAAGTAAGAGGAATGTGTTCTGTTGGACATCTAGAACACCATCACTTTGGTTCTTCTCTTCTGGGCCACTACAGCCATTGAATTTTACCATCAGCTCACTCAATTAATTAGCTTCATTAGTTAAATAATTGGGATGAGCTATTGATTAGCCAAATATGGTATGCAGGCGGTCGAGTCAACAAATACATGAGTACATAGGATAAGTACCGCAAGTGCTTGGTTGACTTGAGAAGAGGCTGATACACTTTGAGAGATATAATATCATAGTTTTGCATCATTTAAACAAAATTTTCTTTGCCTGCCTAAGACTTTTGCAAGGTATTGTATGCTAGTGCTACTGGTGAAAAATCATGTCTATTAGATAGGGAATGGAATGAAAAGCAGGCTGGGAACTTGCATTATAGACACCAAAATGAGGATGATTTGGCATGGTACGTCTCAGGGTGGACCTAACTTTCCAAGCCAGATGTGCATGACAATATAACAGACCTTTCCGGTGGAAAGAGTACAATGAACCTCAGGGTTGCCTGGAATCCAGAAGAACCTGGCTTTAGTTTACCAGGAGTATGGTTTATACCTTAACAGCTGAGTGACCAGGTAACTTGCTGCTTTGTTTGGGGCAACCAAAGTGCATGGTCCACAGGGCTCGTGAACAATGGTGTGTTGGTGCATGTCTCTATGACTGCAGCCTTAGTGACAGGAGGCAATGTGAATAGCGTTTAAGCAGATTGTGGTCTTTCTCTGACAGACCTGTGGTCTGTCTATACGCCCATAATATGCTATAGATAGATATAAATATAATATATAATATGATCAAGCTCAATAGCTCACAAAGGTATTACTTCAGAGAGGTGCCTATATGCTCTCAGTTTAACCAGGTGATGAGCTACAGTGGTGTCAAGTACTCTGGTGAAGTGGAATTGGATATTTCCAATTGTATAATCTCAATCCTGAGCTTTAAATCAATTACAGAGCATTTTCAAATGCACTCTGCGGCTAATGAAAGAATATTTCACAATGGATATCATGACAAAATGTGATAGCGATGATACGAGGAGCCCGACTTTTATTTATAAGGCCTTTGGGATGCATTGAAATCCCGAACGTTAGCATGTTTCTGGCTTTGCGGCAAGGCTCGGATTGACGCCGGATCATTCCGGCTCCCCATTTCCCTTGCAATGCCTTCAGGACCATAAGCATAGTGTAGCAGTCAGCACATCACGTCCTTTCGTGTAGTTGTAGAGATGGACTGATTGTATTTTTGTGTCCTATAAAGATAGAAGATAAAAGGATTTGGAGCCATGCTATAACACTGGAATCCTGATAATGTTACACAGCTTTAGTGTTATCAGCACAGCTCTCGTCGTCCCCTTCACATGTCCATTCTCAAGCTCCCTTTTCTGCCAAGCGAGAGTCATAATAACCATGTGCTTCTCATGTGTGCCTGACATACCATCTCTGCGATTTACACTTTAATGACTTGTTCATGTGTAGGGGAACAAACCTCAGAGAGGAGGCAGGTAACAAACGCAGTTTTTCTGATGTGGGAATTTGGGTTGTGGGAATAAACTTTAAACCTGAGATCAATACAGCACGGTTACATATTAAATATTACATGAATGTGGTATGAAGCATGTTGTATTCAGACAGTAATATTCTATGTATTGAAGTCGTTTAAAAATAAACATAGAAGATTAAAATAATTGAACATGTCATCAGGAAGCCTGATACTAAAGATATTCTAGATATCTGGGTATTCTAGAGCAGTGTTTCCCAGTCCGGTACTTGGTCCATTTTTTTGCTCCCTCCAAGCTCCCTGCCCGACAGTCCACCTTTTCGCAAAAACATGGACTGTCTCTGGGTCCCTGAGGACTGGGAAACACTGTTCTAGAGGAATACTTTTTACCTGGTCACCAGGAGTCGATGGCACCCAGTAATAATAAATAAATGCTCATCTTAATCACCTAAACGTAACACTGAAAATGGATCTGGTCAGCAGTAATAACACAACCAGCTTCATGTCCAAGATTTTCTTTCCTTTAATTTATTTTTTGTTCTTGTTAAAACTATAGAGGCAGCACATTTTGATATATTTTGAAAACATACTTTCTTATGCATAAAGAGATATTTTTCATCTCTCTGTACTCTCTGAGTTAATATCTCAGATAGATGTTCCAGAGAAATGCTTCTTCGAATCATTCATTATTCATTGTTCCCAGGGATATTTTCTTTGAACTCATATTTTTCCCCACAAAAGGCCAGAATGGGAGGCCAATCATGTTGTGGTCTTTACTTAGAGTAGGCACTCAAAACAGAGGCCACATTTTGCTTAGTATTGGATCAGGACATTTCATTGCATCTCACAGGTTCAGAAACTGAAAATCTTTTCTGTATAAATCACCTGTGGTCTTTTCACCATGAGCTGTTTTGTCTTTCTTTAGAGAGCACTGAAAAGGCAGACACAGAGAGTCAGGGCCTAGAGGATCAGACAGGACTAACAAAATGGCAGGAAGAGTGTGTGATAAAATTCCAGAATAATGAGATGGGAATGGAATTAAAGTGTATTTTTAATCCTTAAAAGGTTGAGATGAGGTCTATCTGGATACATGTATTTGCACTAACTGGACTCAGCAAATGAAGTAAAGTAAAATACAGGTGAAAACACAGATGCAGGCAGTTTCAGCTTCACTGCCATTTTTTTGTTTAATATGTTCAGTCTTCATAACTATTATTTCAGTAGCAATTATGTCAACAATCTCCAATTTCCTAGTGGGCCGAGCCGACAGGGGTTGGCAACCCAATCAAGTGTAAGAGCCTCTTCAGGAGTATTTAAAAAAAAACACTGAACACCACTGGGCTGCAGGATTTTACGGGAATCAGAGATTTATTCTAAACAGCTTGGCAGCATTTTGTTGTAGTAGTAGTAGTAGTAGTAGTAGTAGTACTTTATTGATCCCAAAGGAAAATCCAAAAGTTACAGCAGCACACAAAAGTGACATCACTGTAAATATACAAAAGACACAATACTGTACACAGTACAAAACTAAATTGCAATGTGCAAAATAAAGTGTGCAACCGTTAAATACTACACTATTCCAGAGGACTGGCGACTGAGCGGGGAGAGGGGTCGGGGGGGGACACTTACTGTAGCATTTCATGGCCCCTGGGAGAAAAGACCATAGATGGCGCTCGCTGCTCAGCACAGCTGTGTGAGTCAGGGGGTGTGAGGCTTTGTCCAGTATGGAGAAAATCCTCTCGAGTGTTCTCTTTTGGACAGTTGTTTCAAAGGAATCCAAGTGGATTCCCAGAACAGAGGCAGCCTTCGTAATCAGTTTATTGAGTTTGCTTGAGTCCCTTCTTGTAGCATTGTCGCCACAACACACCACAGCATAGAAGATTGCTCCTGCGACCACAGACTGGTAGAACTGCGGTAACAGACCCACAGACTCCAAAGGACCGGAGACTCCTCAGGAAGTAGAGGCGGCCCAATCCCTTTTTGTTCAGGGCCTCTGTGTTCACAGTCCACTCCAGCCTGTTATCCAGGTGCACTCCTAGGTACCTGTATGTGTCCACCACTTCCACATCCTCTCCATCAATAGTGATTGAAGACAGAGGGCTTTTTGATCTCCTGAAATCACCCACCATCTCTATGGTCTTTCTGATGTTGAGCAGCAGCTGGTATCTAGTGCACTACCCAATAAAGTCCTTCACCAGATTCCTGAATTCCCCCTCCTGACCTTCCCTAATACAACCAACTATGGCTGTGTCATCAGAAGATTAATGCATGTGACAGGTCGCCATGTTGTACTTAAAGTCAGCCGTATAGAGGGTGAACAGGAAGGGAGACAAGACCGCCCCCCCGGGTGCCCCTGTGCTGCTGACAGCCATGTCAGACACAGCCATGGAGTCTCACAAACTGCAGTCTGCCCGTCAAGTAATCCACAATCCAGGAGACAATAGGTGTGTCCACCTGCATGAGACAAAGTTACTCCCTTATGTTGTATGGTGTTGAACGCTCTTGAGAAATCAAAAAAGATGATCCTGCCAGCTGCCACCCTTGTCTTCCACACCACTGGGACCCTCTCCTGGCTCATGCTCAGATTGAATATGCATTAGAGAGAGCTTAGCACACAGCTTCAGCACCTTAGCATTGATGCCGTCTGGCCCTGCTGCCTTCCCTTGATGAAGTCTACTTAGCACTCAAGTCTACTTAGCACTCAAGTCTACTTAGCATTCAAATTACACTAACAACAAAGTGTAAACAAACAATATATTATTTTCAGTGTTTCGTGGACTTCAGAAGAAAAAATGGCATGTCCCTAATTTTCTTAATTATACTGTTTTTAGTTTAGAAATTGGCAAACAGGTGTTCTGCTCCTTCGATAAAACACTCTTTAATATATCCGGCATCGGTGAAGATATTCCCATGTTTTATACTTTCCTGTGATGCCACAGAACTGGCAGCTACTGTGCTATACTCCGCCATCTGAATAACGAAAGTTTGCAGTCTTGCCTTGAACATCAAAGTGTCTTCATATAGTCTCAAGAAACCATTCAAAGATGTACAGGCACAATGATCTGCTTTGGAGCAGCAAGGAAACAGCCAAAGAGCTACATGCGGCTCAACCCCTGCCTTGGTGGAACATACTTTGAGTGGTTTTAAGTGTAATTTAAATGTGCGAATAAAACATAGAAGAGAATCAGATATCACACTTTGAAGAATAAGTACCATATTGCCCTGCCTTTTCACACATACCTCACAGAAAGTGATACTTTAAAGCTTCACTGCTTGGCCTTTTTCAAGTTTCTTATACTTTGAAAACCTGCACAATCTGAGAAAGACCTGGGTCTGGGCCGGCTCTGTAAAATCCCCAAGTTATTCAGAGTTAACCGAAATATTTGCATATTTCATAGTCACACCTGCAGAGTTGGAGAGTCTACAATGCAAATTAACATTCTGGAACGAACAATGGAGAAGTCCACCTTGCGGAACACATACACTCTGAAAAAGTACTGCATTTGGAGAGGTAAAGGAACCAGTGTGAATTAGAGCAAACTAAATAGGCCCAAATGGTACTTGTGGGTTTAAAGTAATGAGATGAGTAGCAGTGATAAACCTCATGTTCTGCAGAACCACTGTAAAACTGCTCCCCCAAGAAATGTTCAGGTTGTTTTCTATGCAGTTTCACCTTATAGCACTAGCACTTGATGCACTGCAGTAAACCTTCACATTTAATACTGTAAAGTATTCTAACTAAAGAAAGTTCATGCAGCTAAGACTGGCTGGGCAAATGCCTTCCACAGCAAACTGTTTGCCTGTGAGAACTATAAATGAGTGAGTGACTATAAATAAATGAGTATGTTTCTTGAATAGCTTCAGGCACACTCACAATCACATTTAAGAAAATGATATTAAAATGTGAAAATTAAGCACACATTGATTGTGATTCTTTTCTGATGCCCACAAAAAAAATGTTGTGTTGCAGATGAAATGGCCATTAATATTCCAAACGTATGTCCAAACAAAAAAGGTGGTAGGATTAAGGTTGTTTCACACTGAACGCGACTCGAAAAAACCACACAAATCTGCATAATATTCCGATGTCAATCTTAGGATCAAAAACTCTCACACCAAACACAATGCAATATTTTCAGAACTGACCGAGAATGGTTCGCATACCGAAAGAATACAAAAGGCGACGAGCACTAGCAACAGTAACAGTGAGCTTTTCTAATTTCTTTTGAACAAATAAGTGAAAGGAAAAAAACGCAGATTCCACTGGCTAGTATGAGAGCTTAAACTTTACAATAACTATTTCAGACCTTAAGAACTTCAGGATGAGCATAATTTATATTAATGGTATGACAGCAACGTTATCTATTATCAGTCAGTTAATGACGGGAAGTGAGAACACATTATTTACTTGGTAACATTATGTGCGCCTTCACAATGCATTCATAGAAAATTTAGTGCACCTTAACATTCTAACATGCCCTAAAAGCTTCATCATATATTAATAACAAATATAATATGATTATATTGTTTGTTACTATCAAAATATGTTTGCTATTAATGTATACCACAGCTGTTAAAACTATGTTAGGACGTTAAGGTATTATGAAGGTGCACTTAATGTAAAGCATTAACAAATATCTGATTTTAACCTGATTTTAACTGGATATTTACTGTATGCAGATAGGTTTATAAATCAAGTAAAAAAAATAAATAAACAACCACAGTCTAATACTAGAGAAGGGGATGTCGGAAATGACAGCACTGGAAAAGATCGATGTAATACGTTTAGAAGGCAGGCGGCTGTGTTTTCACGATGGCGGCTGCAAGTATCATTTTCACTCTTGGATGCCCTCCTTCTTGCAGTTCCCATTTTGGAGAAATTTGGGATTTGGTCAGATGCAGACTTTCAGGTGTAGATTTTCTTCCATATAATGTTTTTGTAAAGTGGTTATAAGACTTACAACAAGGTCCCAAAAAACATTTGTACTCCCAGTCTGAGGCAAAATATAAAACCTTAAAAAATATGGAAAAAACACCATAAAGCAGCCAGAACAGCAAACAGCTTAAATCGTCCCTTGTAATCAAATAAAACAGAGCTGTCAGGATCGGTGCCCGTCTGGTCCTGTCCTATGTGTCTTGTTCCTGTTTGGCCAGCAGATGTCGCTGGCCATCCTGTTCACTCCTCTGTCTTGTAGTCCCTTTGGCCCTGGTGTGCTTGCCTCCTCCCTGCACTGCTGTGTGGCTTAACTGGCTGAGTAGTTAGTCACTGTTCCTATCTTCCCCTTTTGTGGATGTGGGTTCGAGGCTGGCCAGAGGCCAGTCTCAACTAATTCATGTGTGTTGTTTTTTTGAGGTCTCCTGGTTTAATGTATGTATTTCAGTTGCAATTCATTGTCTTGCTCCTTGTTTCCTGTTCTTTCGGTTCTCCTAGTTTTATTTCCCTCAGTGTTTGGTCCTTTTTCCCCTATCTGTTAATAGACCTCTCGGTGCCTGGTAATGGTACTACCCCACCTGTGCCTTGTTACCCCATGCCCTTAATGATCAGTTGATTTGATTGTCCTCATCTGCTCGTCATTTTCCTAATGTTCTCTGTAGCCACACTTGCCACTTGTTAGTCATTGTGATCAGTGTATGTAAGTGCCTGCCTTTGTTCTATTCATTGTTCATGTTACTGTGTGCTGGAAGTGCTGTTCCCTTGCCTATTCTTGTTCCATTGGGTGTTTGTTAGTGTGCTCTGTTCTTCCATAAATCCCTTTGCTGTCCTATGAGCCATAAGTGGATTGTCACCCTCTTTTCCCGCCTGCCCCATGCCATGCCATAACAAGACTAGTATCAACCAAAATAAACATTTTCTTCCTTTTAAAAAATAAACTGATCATACATGTAAAAACTGACATCATATTGGTCAAACATTTTTAATGTATCTAAAAATTGCAGAAATTGAGCTCTCTCCAAAAAAAGAAAATCATGACAATGCAACTTGGTATGCAAGCCTTCCCAGGTTTGTTCATTTGAGAATGACATCGTTTGGTTTTACCGTGTGAAATAATTGGACTTTGTGTGAAACGATCTTTACTCTGGAGCCTAAGGTGGGAAGCAAAGGATGTGGGACAACCCCAAAGGGGATGCCAGTAGAGCGAAGTGCACATACACTCATATGTTCCCACACATAATCAAACGTTACTTTTTTTGCCTGATTATGCCTGCAACAGAAACATATAAAAGGAATAGAGTTGCATAACTCTGGGTGAAAATTTTCACTCAGAATCGCTATGGAGATTTTCGCAAGATTCTCAAACAGTATATTTCTTTCTACGTTATAATTTTGCAATACGTGTTACCTTTATGGAGATGAAATAAATAATACATAGAGAAGCATGATATTATTTGTGAAAGTTTCTGATCCATCAAATTCCCACAAAATGTTGGCGGATATTTAAACTTCATTAGAATTCAAAGTTTGCAACATTAGACCTACTACTGATATACTGTAATGAAATCTACAACTTAAAAAATAGTATAGACTCTTATGTACTTTGAAAGATGAAACTCATCTCTTATAATAACAGTGCTCCCTTAAGACACAATGCTCAATTCAATTCACAGACCTTCAATCAATTGACTAATTTGAGAAGTATAGAGCTGTCTGAGATGATGTGTCCTGAGAAACAGTGATATTCCCAGCGGAGGTTTGTTGATCTCCAAACTGCTGATGATAATCAGCTGGTAGGATTCCCAGGGACATGTAACGATGGGTGGGCCACTATGCTGGGAAAACTGAACCCAGTATCTCGTAGATGCGCAGAAAATGCAGGACCGGGTGGCACTCAACATAAGACCAGCAAAGAACTGACTTTTCCCTCAAATCCATCTCCAGCGCTTCTGCAGATGCCAAATTTTGGCATTTGGTTATACTTGAAGAAATTTGTAACAGGAAAATGGCAAAAGTGCTGGAAGTGAGGAGCTGAAACGGGACAGGTTGGGGGGGGGGGTTTCTTTGGACTGAGGGAGAACCCCAGAGTACAGTGAAGAGCTGCATAACACACAGTTTACTCAGTGCCTGTGAGACTTGTAGCGAGTCACTCAAACTCCGGGAACAGAGCAAGGGAGGGGTCCTGCAGAATCCTGCATGCTGCACTTAGAGTTTGCTGCTCACTCAGGGATGAAAGTGCTGTGACCGGGAGTCCGATGATCTTAGAGCAGACTTTCACTGTGTTATACAGGCGGTTCCTGTGCTGCAGGCTGGTGGAGTGAAACCAGCAGGCGATGGAAAAACAGAGGACAATCTCAATGAAGGAGTAGTAGAAGGTTCTGAGCATGACCTTGTTGACCCCAAAGCAAATGTTACCGCATGTTACCATGCTCTATTGCCCAATCCTGTTGCCTGTGTTTTGCATAATTGCACAATCATGCTCATTCTATGCTTTTCAGTTAATTCCTTATTTCTTCCCCTATTTGTTTCTGACCCCATCATGGTCCTTTTACTTTGTGGTTTCCCGTTTGTTGTTCTCTGTACAATCAAACCTCCCTTATCCAGGCAGAGTGGGACCGAGGGGTGCCCGTAAACAAGAAATGCCCGTAACTTAGAAATACATGTACAGTACAACGTACATGCACATGTGTACACATACCAACTATATGATATTTATGAGGTGCAAGGCTTATAATAGGACGTTATTTCAGTCTGAGCTAGCGAATCATCCCATTTCTTGCTTTCTCTTGCAACAATGGGCCAGACACTGGGACACCTTTAGCTGCCTGTTGCTGAAAGCACAGGTAAGAAATTTCGTCCAGCTTTTGAAAATGTGCATCTCTAACAATACAACGCTTCTTAGCTAATGCAGGATTAGCGCTAGTTATCGCATGCTTCTCGATTGTTTCTTTACTCTTCCAAATATCGCCTACCATAGACGTAGCCACTCCAAAATGCTCCGTGTGATTTTCCTTGTCGTATGTCTGTAATGATATCGAACTTCTTTTGGAGGGACATGACACTACGCCTCCTTTTTGAAGCCATGGATTTTGCAC
The DNA here is from genome assembly GCA_026781065.1 of Mormyrops boulengeri. NCBI lineage: Eukaryota > Metazoa > Chordata > Actinopteri > Osteoglossiformes > Mormyridae > Mormyrops > Mormyrops boulengeri. Next base: position 14,076 of record JAODLD010000378.1, on the reverse strand, counting down.
AGTGTTATGCGCCGCTGTAAGTTCAGCTCTGCCCACAGCGTCGTCCTCGGGGCTCAAAACAACAGCTGCTGGTTGTGTAAGATTAATTAGCGCGTGCGCGTGCCTAGAGCTGCCTGGTAGAGGGAGGTGCCCATATATTGGAGGTCTGGATAAGGGAGGTTTGACTGTATTAATAAACCCCTTAGTCCCAGAGTCACAAGTGGATCATCACCTTCTTTCCATCTCACTTAGGTGGCGTAGTCTGGTCTCCTACCTACATTTAGTGACCTAGCACCCCAAGGTTACAATAATACATCACACAACGTTAAAGCTAACAGGAAGGCCACAAGTGCAAAAATAGCAGCTGAGTGCCACAGTGGTGTGCAGAACGACTTCTGTGAATGACCTCATCTACCTATGAAGTAGTTCTGGAGGCAGTTAGGGTCCTTATTGGTACTAACTGTACCTTACAAAGTGGGGACTACATGACATATACTAGCTGATATATGCACATACATACCTACTAGTACAATTCAATTACAATAACATAATACACAGTGCTATTCATGTGAGCCCCAAAATCATATAGTGGGACATTTTTCCAAATGATTGTATATTATACATACAAGTCAAAATCCATCCGTCCATCCATCAATCCATTCATCTTCTAATGGTTTCTCCTGTTCAGGGTCGCAAGGATATTAATCCATATTTCATTTCATTTATATACATGTTTCACTGACAAGCTACCAGTCCTGGTTTTGGAGGAAATAGATTTATGAATGACATAGTGGTTAAGGCAACTATAAGGACCTACTGAGCTATAAACTGGCACTATATAAAATGTAATTACATTTACCCTTTAAATTATTTAAGAGTTAAATACTTGTATAACATTATGTGATATAACTCGATCCTATTACAGATAAGCTATGTATTACCCTGGACTCAAAGGACTGGGTGCAACTCATCTAATTATCTCAGTTATCAAATGTGGAATATAAATATCCCATCCAATTGTCAGGTTTCCCGCCTCAAGGAGTCAGCTGAAAAGTCACCATGAAGCAGGCAGTTGATGGGGCTTGCAGCTGCTGACTGCTATGGCTCTGGAACAAAATGTGCAGGTGGAAGAGTGGAGTGCGGAGAACGGGTGAAAACAGGATATGAGAACTGGGAGACGAGATGAGGAAGAGCATAAGGAACCAGCAGGAGACAAGACACAGAGGCAGAACAGGAACTAGGAAAAAGAGCACAGACACCCCAAAAAGCAAAATGACAGGCGACTTACAGATACAGCTAAGGAAAAATGAGCCAGGAAGACTAAAGTGCCAGAGTAACCTTGCTATAAAGAAACAAACTAACCTTGCTATAACGAAACAAAGTAACCTTGCTATAAAGAAACAAATTAACCTTGCTATAATGAAACAAAGTAACCTTGCTATAAAGAAACAAAGTAACCTTGCTATAAAGAAACAAACTAACCTTGCTATAACAAAACAAAGTAACCTTGCTATACTTGCTATAAAGAAACAAAGTAACCTTGCTATAACGAAACAAAGTAACCTTGCTATAAAGAAACAAAGTAACCTTGCTATAATGAAACAAAGTAACCTTGCTATAAAGAAACAAACGTCAAGGCTGGTGAGAAACGAAACTGAGCAGCAAGCAAAGATCGCTGCTCTGCCTAAACCAAAGCCAAGCCCTGGGAATTCAGGCTTATTGTGAGGTCCTGAGGGCTATCCCTTCTTCTCCTGGACGGTAATAGTGCAGTACTGCATATTTTGGGATCATGCAAACAAATTTCATACCCTCTTCAGACCCTGTCTTTTAAAGTACGCGACTGACAGCCAGTCCCCGGGTTATCAGTAAGATTTGTTCCCTACGTTTGTCTTTCAGTCAAGTTTATGAACAAACACACTTTTATTTGCCATTTGCACTAGTACATTGGAATGCTTGTCTTCGCTAACCTCATCACCCATACTCTCCATAGCTTGGGGGGGGGGGTCACAGCACAGGCTTAGCTAACATGCAGTGCCCCTGGACCTTACTCAAGACATGTGATTGTTCTAATCACAAGTACAGCAACTTAGCCCACTGAGCCACTCACTAGGTAAGCCCGAAGAATACTAATAAAGTAGATGATAACAACAACAGCAATAATAATAATTGAAAAAGTAGCTACATATGATTTTGTACTGTAATTTAAACTGACGAACCGCTGAAGCCACACAATGATTTCGCAAACATCACAAAGTACTGTGTGCATTCGTTATTATGAACCATTGTATTTAACCCATTTTTTAAATATGATAGGCTTTATAGCAGTCCGTTTGTAAGTATGAGCTGCCTGTTAGTTGGGCGTTCTGAACTCAGGGACTGCCTGTACATCTTTGTAATTATATACTGCTATAATCATTGTTATTAGTAATTTGAAACACAGAAAAATGTAGATGTTATTCGGGAGTTAATTTATTGAAGCCTGTTATACAAGCATTTATAATTCTTTTTATATGAACACAGTCATTTGTTTTGTTTCACACCAAATATATATGACTTCCAATTTACTCATAGATTAGGTGTGTTCCTAAGTGTTCTTCAAAACCTCCACTGCAGAGTTCCCTAGTCAGAGAAAGTGTGAGGAGTTGGAGAAACGCCTTGTCCTCCACCCCCTCCTAGGTCTTTTCTGTCACTTCTTTTAAGGATTTTCCTTTTGCAAGATCAAGCTTTATTGTGTGTGATGTACCGAGTTGTGTCCCTGAGAAGTGAACTCCAGGGAGAGCCTTCAAAGGGTGTCTGAACCTCAGACCTACACGCCTCGCTTTCATCTGCCATCCTGAGTAAAAACAGAGCTTTCAGAACAACAGGCCCAAGAAAGAGGTGCAATTTTCCCTCACAGTGATGGGAGCACCAGATCTCTGCTTGACACTTTGGCAGAGAGGTAAGAAACAAAAAACATCATTCCTGAAAGCTATCAGCAATAGGCCTACAAAAAGCGCTGCAAAGTGCAGATATTCAAGAGCAAAAAGAAAGTGCTCAGCGCCAGGTCATCACACAATGCATAAAGAGAGTGAGCGAATCAGCCGGAGGAGTCCTTAAGAGTGCAGTTCACATGCTGCTTGGTCATGGGTCAAAGCATGCATATCCAAGAACTGCAACGTAAGGGCCTCAAGCCAGATGGTAGTGACAAGAAAAATACTGATTTATTCATCATACGTTTGAAAAAGTGTTTCCTGATAATATATTAAGGTATACAGATTTTATTGGTGGAAAAATGGTGTTGGGATGATGGGGTGGTGCGGTGGTTAGCACTCTGCATGTGGGTATTTGCATGTGGGGTTTCCTCCAGGGGCTCTGGTTTTCCAAAGCCATGCTAAGGTGAATTGGTGTTACCAGAATGTCTGTATATGTGAATGATGTGTGTGCCCTGAAATGGGCTGGGGCCCCATCCTGGGTTATTCCCTGCCTTGTGCCCATAACTTCCTGGATATGCTCCAGACCCCCATCTAAGGATGGATGTAAAATGCAAAAAATAATAATGACAAAAATCATCTGTCCTTATTGTAACCGCTTCTGGGTGGGTGGGCTAAAGCTTATTGTAGACAGCGTATGGCGCAAGGCTGCGATACACGGTGGACTGAGTGCCAGTCCATCACAGGGAAGTAGGTGTCCACGCCAACCCGCATGAACTGTAGGCAGCTGAGAGACTGCGTGTCTTTGGATTGCAGGAGGACACCGCAGCACCCAATGGCAAACCCACAAAGCACATGTGACCACATGCAAAGTCCACACACAGAAAGTGGAGGTGGCATTCCAACCCTCTGTTCTACAGCCGTGAAAAAATAAAGGAAAGGAGGAATTGCTCAAGGGACCACCAGAGATAGGTTTGCTGTACCTGCCGTGGGATTCGGATCAATGATACCGGCACATATCCCTAAATCACTGAGTCGTGCTAAACACCGATATAAAAAGGTCTGCATTTTATTTACCCCGAGGCTGAATCAAGTCAGTCATTAGGAATTCACTAACAACTCTAAGAACTGCTTCTAAAATGGAATAAGAAATGGGTGATAAATGTTCATGCAGACCAAATATCTGGCCTGGTTTGGATTGCTGCGAGAGAAGGCATTGAATCTGACTGCTGTCCATTGACAACATACACTCCTCGGCCCAAATTCACAAAGCATTTTATCTTACCACTAAGAGTACTCCTAAACCGCAGTAAAGGTTTTTAACTAAGAGTTTTTTTCTTTCCTAAAACCTATTCACAAAGGGGCTGAGAGCAACTTTTAGTTAGGAAAACAGCCAACGCCTAAGCTAAAAGTAAGACTATGGCTGACATCAATCCTTATGCAAGATCTTGGTTGAAACCACTTCTATGATCGGTTGAAGAATGATGGGTTGGATCCTTTAAGCAGCCATGTGCGAAATGACTACCGCAAAAACAACAGAAAAAAGATCAAGACACACAAACGCAAAAAGAAAGGCAAATGACTAATAAAATAATATTGCCAGAAGATGCAAGTTATCGACTAAGCATCTTCATAATATTTTGAAAAAAAATATGACATTGTGTTGTCTATAAACCTGTTTGCAGTAATTAAAACAATGCTCAATACTCAAAAGTCAATTACATGAAAAAAATACTCGCCTGCCTAGGAAATTTAGCCAAATGTGATTGTCAGACTCTTAATCAGAATGTCTGGCAACTCAGGAATTAATGAACTAAATAGAATTTACGTAGGCTTAGACGAAGTTCATCACCGTGGATTCGTCATGGATAGAAGAAGGAGAAAACCCAACTGGGCACAGGACCAGTTACTGCTCCTTGCCCAGTTGGTGTTGGAGCGTACACGTATTAGCAAAGGAATGTTTGGCACTAGTGTAACGTCAAAAAGCTAACGCGATGGGAAGCCATTGCTTTAGAAATAAATGCAGCATTCCTGCAGGTGAAATGGTATCCGGATGACTGGGAAACGTGGTGGCATGCGCTCCAGTCTCGGTCAAGAGCTGAAAATGCAACCTTCAAGAGCAGCTACTGCAACAGGTAGGTGAAAGAACATTGCTTGCTTTAAATTACACTGGCTATCGCGTGCTATCGGCACATAATCTATAAGTGCTTCTCGTAAATGTTTATACATTTGTTAATGTGGAGCTGCAGCACCAGAACCCCTGTGACCTACTGCCTTAGTGGTGCATAATATCCTGGGGTCGGATACAAGCACCATAGGGCAGGAGGGATGCATTGATCCTACAATGCAGTTTGTTTTTGAGATGGATGGGTATGTTTCTGTAATGATTGCAGTCATGACAAAAGTGCCTTTAATTGTGATCTTTAATGAACCTCCTCCACACACACCCACAAAAATAATAAATATGACTCAAAATTAATGTTTCACTCATATATCTATATGTACGTATCTTAAAGGTCACATCAAGATCCTGCTCTCCCTCTTCCTCCCCCAGCTCCTCTCCCTCTGGCTTCTGACAGTGGTAGTGCCGCTGGCTCATCCTCCTCCCCAGGGAGACAAAAGGTGAGACTGGAGATGGTGGTCTTATAAAAACAAAAAGAAGTTCTAGAGAAAAAAGAGAGACTTCTCAAGTCAGAATATTACACACTCAAAATTCAGAAAATGAAAGATAATTAATGAAAAATAAACTCCTATAAAACACTTTGTCCTGACTGATTTGTCTATGTTTGTGATCGTTTACCTAAAGTGTGTATTCACAAACTGCTCTCTGTAATATAGTTAACATTACCTACCCTTACCTGTTGTCATGTAGCTGTGGACCCGGTTGTGTGTTAATTGACAAAGCATTCTAGCAATAAAAGTAGCTCCTAAGTCTGGCAGAACTAATCCAGAAGTCTCCTAACTCGCTAAGACCAACTCATAAAGAATCCCAGAATGGCTGAGATCAATCCACGCCACGATACTTTGGAGGTACTTAATGACACCAAAATACTAAAGAGGTACCGTCTAAATCGTGAGGGAATGATGGTTCTTGTTGATATTTTGAGGGATGCCATAACATATCAAATCAATCAGAATAATCCGATTAGTGCCGAAATGAAGTGTTTTGCAACAGGCAAAATGCAACTCTGTAACGCCGTTAACTTGGGGATCTCCAAGGCATCTGTAATTCATTGCATTCACCAAACGATAAACGTACTCCGTAGACCTCATATTATTTCACAATTCATTTGTTTCCCTTTGGAGTTTTGCCAGCTGCAAAAAAACAAAACCAACTCCATGGCAATTACTGGTCTGTCCGGTGTGATCGGTGCACCGGAAAAAAGCCACTCTATCAGTACACAGATAGGGTTCGATTCTGAGTAGAAAATTCTAGATGTTGTTGCCAAATGGCCCATGTCTACACATGACTCCAGAATATTGATGGAGAGTGGATTGAACCATGTTCGAACTGGATGTCACTTGGTGGGGGACAGTGGGTTTCCATCAAGGGCATGGTTACCTACTCCATACTTTAAAAAATTAAGATTTCTAAATTTAAGAGTGATATGCCCATTATTTTAGGGGTTTCTCCTAAATAGGCAAGTTAGGAGATACTTTTAGCCTTAAGATGCTTTGCGAGTACAGGCCCTGGCCAAAAAATCATAGACCAAAGCTTAATGTTGTGTAGTCAAGGTTTGGCCCATATTTTTGCTCAGGAGGGTACACTGAACTGTAATTTAGATGCCTGTAAGTATGCATTCCATTGCACTGTTATGGTTCATCATGCTTGTTAAATTGTAATTACAGTCGACCCTTCTGCATAGCAGCTTTCTCTGTCGTTGTTTCGATATATCACAGGGTCAGCATAAGAAATTAAATGGGAATTTGATGGGAGTTTTTGGGAGTTCTGTGAAAGCTGCAGACAACATATGAAGGCCATGAAATGACACACAAAATTTTGTAACTCATAAATGCATAATATATATGTACAGTGCCCCTAACCTCCCCGATATATAAGGATCAACCGTATCATTTTTAGATTAGACAGACCTTTACCATACGTGCCAAACCTTCCTGTTATGATTATCACCTCTGCTTTCTGCTTCAGGTGAAGTATTTGTCTTAGAAAGTAACAATAAAACTGAATGTATAAATATGCAAATTATAAACCATGACAAGGTATGTGGTTATACAAAAATAATTAATGACAAATTGAGGTAATGCAGGTCAATGTGAAGCGCTAACCAAGTTAATTATTTTCATATAACCACACATCTCGAAGTGGTTTATCCCACTTACAGTGCGGCTAATAACAAAAAAATAACAACAGAGTAAACTAGTCAGACTAGTGAAAACCAACTTGGTAATGCTTATTTCTACACCTAGTTGATTTATATAAGAAATAACATTACTTTATACAGTTGTTAAAAAGCGGAAAATTCACCAAACATGAAATCGGAGAGGAGAGTAGATTTTTGGCTCTATACACTTACGGAATTGTAGCCTTGAGGTAATTATTTTGATGTTGAAAAAGCTAAAATAGAATGGTTGCACTTCCTGCTACTAATAGCCGTTTTTTTTTCTTGATTATGGGTATAAATCCCTGATACCATTATTGGTCTTTTTCTTTGAACATATTTGAGAATTTCAGGTGAAACATTTAACAGCGAACAATAACAAATAAAAGTATTACAAATATTTATTTTAATATTTTTATTTTAATATTCAGAGAGAGCAGGCCTGGTGGCGTTATAGCCTGTGCACTTTTTCTCTGAAGTGATTTTATTTTTGCACTAATGGCACTACTGATTTTACGGTACTCAGTTTCCGGGTAAATAAACATATGTTTGTGTTTCAAATAAGAGTGAAATATGTGTCTTTGTGTCCTGCACAGTCAGACCTTATTACCGTTCCTTAACATTGGTTTCATTTCATCTTGGTGAACATAATGACTATCAGAAATTGATGGGAAACTTTTAATTTTAGTCGACTAAATCAACTGTAGTTTTAGTCAACTGTAATCTTATGATATTTAGTCAACTAAAACTAAAATAATTTAGATGACTAAATTATGACTGAAACTAAATTACATTTTAGTCAGAAGACTATGACTGAAACTAAATTACATTTTAGTCAAAATACTATGACTGAAACTAAATTACATTTTAGTCAGAAGACTATGACTGAAACTAAATTACATTTTAGTCAAAATACTATGACTGAAACTAAATTACATTTTAGTCAGAAGACTACGACTGAAACTAAATTACATTTTAGTCAGAAGACTATGACTGAAACTAAATAAAAATGTGCTGTCAAAATTAACACTGCTTACTACCCAGATAAATAACTTTTAACAGTTTCTTTGACAGCCTAATACAGTACTGACAGTATTGAATATATATAATACTAGAGGCAATTCCTTTACATGAAAAAACATTTTACTTCTGCCAGCACATTCTGTTACGCCATCTAAAATCATCAGGTAGGGTAAAATTACGCAAGATCTTTTTTAACATCAGGAGAGGGTTTAATGTATACTCACAGCTCTGTTTTGTCCTCAGTCATCTCATAAATCAAAATAATCACATCAAACCGGCACATCATCTTAGCTTTGAGAAATAGCTTCGGTTTATTCATCAGTTATTTTCATTGTGAGCAAGGGGGTCTAAACCCAGTAAGTGGAACAAGCGAGACAACTAATGTTTTGTCATAGTAATAGGCCACAGGTGCCCGGTATTCTGCCCGTTCTTGTCAGATTAAAAGTAGGACACTCTGAAGAGCTCCCCTGGGTAGCAAAAGTGAGAGCCATGAGCCAAGCCAAATAACAATGTGACCAATCTGATGATTCATATACGAGACAATCTCATGCAATACTCATACAATATGTTCCCCACTACAAAAAGGATGTGATATGCCAATTCAAGTAATGATTTTTAAACAGCATTGTGTATTTGTTAGTTCCAATGGCACAGATGCTAGAAACTGTTTGTAACAACAAGCTTGGAATGTTTCAGTAGTACTGGAATATGATATAGTTCAACTAGTATTATTTAAAAGTGACATAGGAGAGAGAACACTAAGATTGCGATTTACATCCTAAAGAAATGGTAATGACAGTAAAGTCACTTCCCAATAAAAAGAATTTCAGGGAAAAATGCAACTTTACAGTACCGTTGGGCACAGGAAAGCATATGTTATGAAGTGACAAGAACGTTTTATACTGGAGGGATGATTTACCTGGGTTTTGGATCTCACTTAAGGCATCCTTTTGCCTCTTTGTTTTGACAGGAACATAAGAAAGAATTTGTGGATAGGAACACTTTCCCTTAGCTGCTACACTGTGATTTTGTTTTGGTGTTATCAGTTGTTGTGAGGTGAGAGGCTGCTATGTAGCTGATATGAACAAAAATGCCGTGCAAACTTGTTTTTAATACTATTTATCTTCCTTAAATGTAACATTCATGCTATACATGTGATGAACAAGCATCTATCTATCCATCTTCTAACCGCTAATGCAGGTCAGCTTCCTAGGACAGTGGCGGCCTGGAGCTTGTCCCTGTGGTATAGGGCATGAGGGAGGGGTAAAACCTGGGCGGGATGATGTAATAAATGTAATGCATATAAATGCATCATCTAATAAAAGTGGAAAAAGGCTTTCCTCTTGGCGGCCTATCAAGTATTAAAATGAAGACACTTCTCAGTATTCCTCACTTTTAACTATTATGGTGCACAAAGAAAGGAAGGAAGCACTATTCACAAAAGTGTCATAAATGTGTGTCAACAAGACGAAAAGCAGTCTTAGCAGATTTTATTAATACTAGTAAATGAAAAATAGCTATGTATAGTGCTAAAGGTCAATTTTAGCCTATAATGCCAAGCGCACATTGATGGCTAATGCTCTGGAAAGGCTGCCTTGGGGTACAGACTGCTTTTGTGCCTAGAGGATGCTAGGCCAAACCAAGCAGGAGTGCATGCATTAACGACTGCTAAGGGAGACGCAAAGCCTCTGAGCCATTCTCTGCTAGCATTTATAGCCAGATTTGGTATTCTAAAGCAAATTAAGGTCTCTCTGCAAAGGATGCTAACTGAATGTCATGTGTCTTATGAGATACATTGTGTATCTTATTAATACTCACAGAAACATGTAGCCAGAATAAATATTTTCTCAACCCGGTTTCTCAAACATGTGGACTCTCTGGGGGTCCCTGAGGACTGGGTAACTCAAGCCTACATCCAAGTGCACATGATTCAAATGATGCCGAAGCAAGTGCACAAGTGCAGATGTCGAAAGGAAGACTGAGCTTTAAATGTGCCGCTGTTATATCCAGCCTAATTGTGCTTGCATAAGCTGAGGATACCTGTCCTTGGACCAGTCCTCTAAGACTGGCGCAGATTAACAGCAGGCAGAGGACATGTGACAATTTTATCTACCCTTTCTTTTTTTAAGTATCCATTAATAGTAGTATTTTAATTTTTTTGTTAATTGGTCAATCGTGTAACCTTCTCTTTTTAGTTAGAACTGATTTTTGTCCTTTAAAGTTATGTACTATATAACAACTGTTCAGTATATGAAACCAGATAAACCTTTCATAACTTTCTAACTTTTTGTACTCTGCCGTATCTCGTATAAATTCGGAATGGTTTTGTATGTCTAGGTAAAAGTGGAAAGCATTTACATTTTTAAGTATATTATAATAAGTAAATGTGCAAATTCATTTGGTGCAACTGTGAAGAAGAGGCCAGTTTAAGAACTTTCATTTTGAAAAAACTGTCAAGAACTAAAAGTGACATCACAAAGCAACATGCTGATGGGCCCTGGATACACGTAGAGGATCAATAAGTCTCTTTCAAATTTGGAGGGAAAAAATCACCCTTTGACTGTATGATATTTCAAAAAGGCATCAGTAACATGGTAAGTTGTCCTGAAAAGACATTGTTGCAACATTACCATTTCTTTAAAAATGCATCATTTGGTTAAAAGTTTGATCATGACCTTTTTGGGAAAAGCACTCATGTCATTTATATGGCTATTTCAGTGCATCTAAATTTTAACTAAATTTGAAATTGTCACAGCCAGCCACGGATTAAGAGAAACCAGGATGCAGATGCGAGTCAAGAGGTTTTTCAGCAATACATGTGGTAGACTAACACAATTGAAGTATCAAGGAAAACATGTATACCTCCGCCATCAGCCCCTGTGTTGATATATTTTGATGTTCATTATTCTGAAACGTAATGTTTTCAGTCTGATCTGTGTGTTGCAGTCTAAAAAACCTTTCTTGTGTAAATTTATTTGGACCTTATTTATATTACAAACATCATGAAATAATTTAAATGCCTTTATTGTCTTTGTAGCATAGTATTTATTTGAAAAGTTTTAGGTTTTTTGACTAATTATTGAACCTCAGGTAATCCTCTCATTATTTGGTGTAACCATATGCTCATGTGGGGTAGCCAGAAATGGAAATAACTGAATTAAATCCAAAATTACATGTCTAATTCCTGTGGATGAAATACTAATCACTGGTACCTTATGCATATGTAGATACCACTGTTATAGCCTTTTCGTCAGTTTTAAGAGTTTTTATGAAAACTTGTCTGTTAACTATTTGAACATTGGGAAAAGGTAACGTTAAAACAGATGTCTAAAATTGATTTACAAAAACAGAAACTAAGTAAACATTTTTTTCAGGACAACTTACCATGTTACTGATGCCTTTTTGAAATATCATACATATTCATATGAAAAACATATTTCCTGATAACAACAAACGATTAGACAAATAATTGCCTATTTAAACTTATCTACCTATCTAACTAACGATAAAAAGCATTATCAATCAATATAAAACTAATAAAAACATGAGAATGCACACACAAAGGTAATGAACATGAAATAAATGACAATCCCACACTCCGAAGTGAGAGCAGACACGCGTGGTCAAAAATTCCCACAAACACTCCTAAACGTTGTGGACAGCTTTCCCAGAAGAGCTGAAGCTGTTTTAGCTGCAAAGTGTGGGCCGATTCCGTATTAAAGCCTATAGAATGGGATGTCATTAAAGTTCATGTGTGTGTAAAGGCAGGTATCCCAGTACTTTTGGCAATATAGTGTGTATTGGCCCTTTCCATGTCCTGAAACGACTGGGGCCTGTTATCTACCATTTACAGTTAACTTGAATGTATCGTATCTCCCTCTCTTTCCATGTGTCTCTTCTCAAGTCTGTCTGTTACAGCCTGGCACAGCCGCCACTGGAAGTGTCTGGACCCCCTCCACTGATCCTCTCAGTCCGTGTGCAAGTGTTCTCTCTGTTACATAATGTTGAGTCTATGGCTATGGTCTTCATTTCACACATTGCATCTAGGGATGCTTTAACACACAGGCTTACCCAGGCCAAAGCCCTGGGGCCTGCACTAAATAGGGACCTCAACTAACCATGTTTAATAAAATTTGAAATCTAGAGCTGGCACCTGTCCTATATTGAAAAAAATATTGAAAAATAAAATGTTGTATCCAATTTTGGGTGGCGAAAAAAATAAATCCAGACCACTCAACTGATCCCCTAACATTTTTTGAAATCTTATCAAAAATGTTATTGCTGGGACCCCCCACGCAGTCAGCAGCTACATCATCATACAGGTTGGTAGGAGGCCTTCTCACACAGCCCAGGGGCTGCGGCCGCTGTTAATATGCCTCTGATTTCTCCTTAAGCTTGAATCCATGTAACAAATATATTTTTTAGAAGTATGCTTCACTCATAAATGATTTAATTATAAGCAGTGATAAGCATCCTTTTTATGTATAATGGTTCTTTATAATCAGGCCTGGCCAAAGTGTGTAATAGGCCACAGGCAGTACAACTGTAGCAAAACTAACACATTACAAGTCCATCAGCTGAATCAAAGCTCCACAATTTGCCTCTTCTCTCATGTCCATTATTGCACAGAGCCGCAGAGAGAATGGACCGTGCATCCTGTAACATTAAATGTCTCAACATATTTGAAAATGAATCCGACTACACTTTGTACTAAATAAGCGTAAATCAATAGCGGTATTCATGCATTCATATTCTGATGGGGATCTTGTTTATCTGTTATTTTTTTCTATTCTGTTGTTCTTCTGTTATTTTTCATTCTGTCCTTCGACTGAACAAGAAGGTAGACTCATCTGTTTCTCATGTCGTTGTCTCTGACAAGAGAGGAAATGAGGATACAGCCTTAATGACACTACGCCTACAGCACAGCTCCGGTGGGGCCGATAGTTTACCTCCCATTTATGTGGCTAAGGGCCCACCGCTCCCATTTCCATTAGAATATATCAAACCGATTCCCAGGCACATTGAAACACCACAGCCCACTTATCAGATTTCACGTCTTTTTCAGCCTGTCAGTCTGACAGAGGAGTCGTCCCAGTTTCAGATAAAACCCCTTTTCTAGCTCATTTCTGCCACAGGAATGGGCTGATTGCTAGAAAGGGCGGCAGCTTCCCCGATCACATTGACTTTCTGCGTTGAATTCTTTCTCATGTCAGCACTGTCCTTTAGCCAAGCTCAGCACCTTAATATGGCCACAGTGCAACAAATGAGTACGGCAATCAGTCAAGACAACCTCTGCGGCCAGAGGCTCTTCAAATCTTCTCTCAATCTGTACCTCAACCAGAAGCTCTGACTTGGGAAGTCAATGCCTTAACATCTGAGGTTTATTTTAAAGGTATAACAGCAACCCTTTACTATACGGGACACAAATAAAATAGTGTTAAACTATTACTTATGAATTAACCACAAACTAAGTCTCAGTTACATACTGATCCCATCATTAATGAATAGTGATGCATGTTTTATCTAGCAGTAACTACAGTTGTTAATTTATCTGTTAATTCTGTAAACCTTTCTGAACTACTGAAGGAACATAAGAACATAAAAAATTTACAAACGAGAGGAGGCCATTCAGCCCATCAAGCTCGTTTGGGGAGAACTTAACTAATAGCTCGGAGTTGTTAAAATCTTATCTAGCTCTGATTTAAAGGAACCCAGGGTTTTAGCTTGCGCTACACTAACAGGAAGACAATTCCATACTCTAACTACACGCTGTGTAAAGAAGTGCTTCCTCAAGTTCATTTTAAAATGTTCTCCTGCTAATTTCC
>JAODLD010000377.1:0-11919 GCA_026781065.1 Mormyrops boulengeri | reverse complement strand
CCCCCCCCCCCCCCCCCCCCCCCCCCCCCCCCCCCCCCCCCCCCCCCCCCCCCCCCCCCCCCCCCCCCCACAGTGCAGTGTTAGCCAGCATGCAGCACCCATGGAGATAGGGGTTGAGGACCTTGCTTACAGACCCAACGGTGGCATAAGTCTGCCAGCCTTAGATTCGAACCCGTGACCATCCAATCACAGGCACAAAGTCTTCACCCGCTGAGCGACACACCTCCCCCCATTATTTTGATAATTAAAAAAACATAATTTTGAATTACATGCGACTGAGCATTTTCCAAGAATGACTATGTTTAAAAACAAAGACTTAAAACCAGAATTGAAATGAAAAGCCTTAATTAGCTTGAATTCCTGCTTTTCTTCAGCTCCCCCATAACAGCTCGATTTTCATGTCACCATTTCCCTTCAGCCATCACTCCCTCTCAGAATAATGGTTATGTAATGTGACAGACATGGAGATCCGGGAGGCGGTCCCTTACCTGGGTAGGGAGCTGGCCAGCCCTGGGGAGGTCCAGGGTACGGTGGAGGAGGAGGCATGTAGGGAGGGGCACTGGGGGCAGGGGGGGCACTGGGGACCGCTGGGACACTTGGGTATACCCCTGCAACCAACAAACAAACAACAAGACAAGTCTTGATTATTATGACAGAATTAAATCATCTGCAAATATATGCTTCAATACTATACTATATACTACATTAGGTACTACAGTATACTACCTAGTAGCACCAGGTAGGAACCGCTTTTACCTCCAGAACCACTTCAAGTGTAAATGAGTGGTGCATTCAGAGCGGGTCTTTTTACACACTATTGTTATACTGAGCTGAGATATTTTTATTACTGTAATCTTCCAATTAGCCATAATGACTAACAAGGAGGTGTAACTAAGAGACTGGCCTCGAGTGTAAATGGAACCTGCATCTAGTGGTTCTAGATTAACATCAAAAATTAAATGCTTAACACAAAGTAGTATTGTAGTTAGACTATGGAATAGTCTTCCTGTTAGTGTAGCGCAAGCTAAAACCCTGGGTTAATATTTTAAATCAGAGCTAAATAAGATTTTAACAACTCTGAGCTATTAGTTAAGTTCTCCCCAAACAAGCTTGATGGGCCGAATAGTCTCCTCTCATTTTTAAATTTCTTATACTCTTATTTGTCAAAGGTAAGATTCCTATCCATTCTTAGCTGTTCCTGGAAGCAGATCCTGACCTGCAGATGCTGGCGGGCACGGATACCCCATTCCAGCAGGTGGCTGAGGTGCACCTGGATAGTAACCATTGCTTGGGGGTGGCTGCACATAGGGGTAATTCTGGGGATAATTGTATGGGGCTGGGGGTGGTGCAGGAGCAGGCGCAGGAACAGCAGGCCCATAATTATTCATGCCTCCAGGAGAAGGGTAGCCAAAGGAAGCACCTCCACTGGGAACGGGCGGCGCACGTGAGGCTGTGTGAAACAAAACACAGAAACGACAGCAGAATTACACCAAACACAAAAGCTACAGCTTATTAAATACAAAGGAAGGTCCCGTCAGCAGACACTTATGCGGTACGGAGGGTGTTTCTCAATACCAAGAATGCAAAGGTCCTACTTGTGGGCTTGGTAAGACCGGTGTTGCTAACACGCCTCCCCAGGATGAACTTGGGAGGCACAAAGAATCATGATATTGTTCTCATTCGGCGAGGATGCAACCGAGGTATCCTTGATATTTGGGGCAAGGCAAGGACAACATCTGGGGATTTTTACCATCTTCCGTACTTCTGTTCTTGAGTATTGGAACTGGTCTTCGGCAATGGGAGACGACGTAAAACGGGTACACGAGAACACAAGTACGGTCAAGTAGGCAAGCTGAGAAACACCTAGAGAGACAACGCGATATGACCTGCAGCAGATCAGGCCATCTGCGCTCTTACCATTGGAGGCCAGCTTGAAGAGCTGCTGGCCAAATTCTATGGCGCCTCCACTGGGGAAGCCCAGCTTAAAAGCAGCATGTCCCTCCCAGCCACCTTCAGACAGAGACAGGAGAAAACAAAGGGTTACTCTGTACGGGGCAAAGTATTAAATCTGCACAGATGGGAACACAATACGCACTATTATTGCATGCTGTGAATGAATATGGAAAGCGACTGCACTACTTATTTTATACCGTCGACTAACGTTGCATTCCAGACAAATCGGAACTCTGAACTTAAAAGCGTCCTACCTCCTACCTGAAAAAGTACTATGGAATGGTGAAGCCGGAGCTCCAACTGGGAAATTCGGACCAACATCACGTACCCCGAATTCACCAAGAAGCTGGTGTTGTGATGTCAGACAACATGGCAGCCTCCGTAGGGGCAATCAAAGCAAAGGCCTTATAGAGTGACTCCCCCTGTCTTACCTTACAATAAAAACACTAGGCAAAAAAGAACCAATTATGTATGAAGATCGATATCAAAACTAATCGCAAATATTGCTGTTTAGCTATATGGTAGCAATCTACAGCTAATTCTAGCCTATGCAGAAATTAAAATTTCATAGGCTGCCAATTTTTAATTAATCAACCTTTCAGTGTTATGCTTACACTATTGTATACTATTCTTGATTTACAATTCTTACACTTATAAGATAATTATTAATATAATTTTGTACATAGATTTATTATACTGCGGTGTGTTGGCGCCTGCCCAGGGTTAGTTCCTGCCTGCGCCCGTTGCTCCCGGGATAGGCTCCGGGGCCCCCGCGACCCCAGCGGTTACGATAATGGATGGATACTGGATGGATTTATTGTATTGCAAAATGATATTATGGCAGTTAGCCATGCTGATTGTTTACATCTGCCGTCTAACTTGTGTAACAGCTCCAGCTCAGAACTCGTTTTTTTTTTTCACCTTGGAAATTCCGACCTCCGACTTAACTGGCATGCAGAATAAGTATTATATAACAATCTTGTATGGGCTGATGTAAAACAGTATCAGCCCTACAGGGAATGCACTTCAATAATGCAAGCAGCCAGCAACGGCACCAGGAAGAAAAGCGTACCCCCAGGCTCAGCCGAAATGGTGCCTTTGATGAAGTTTGCACCAAAGACAGGCTGTTCGATGCTGCAGCCCTTCATCAGATAATAGGGGAACATCACAGAGACCAAGCTGTCTTTGGCATTGTGGGAAACGAACACCATCTAAGTGAGGAAGAGAGGCATGATGGGTAACACGAACAGACCCTCAGCACAGCAATGCAAAAACGACAGTGAGGTGAGAGCTCAGTTACCCTGCATGGAGTCAAGTAGGCGGTGCCTTTCCTGGTGCCCCTCAACAACTCCCCCCTGGCAGTCACGTCACTGAAGGACAGCTCCACATTCTTACAGTCCCTCAGCACTCTGAGAAACACAGGTACACAAACAGAACTAAGATGTCACGGCAACAGAGAGACTCAGGACTCTGAACAGGTGGTTTGAATCCACATGACTTTCATCTCTGCTTTTTTGCCATCATAAAGACTTCCATAAATCCAGCACTGGTGCAGCACGATCATCAACAGTAACCACACCAGAGCTAGGGTTATGCTTATGGTAAAACCTGCACGACGGCTGCAGTTGTACTCGGAGCAGTGCATTCCTGTCTCCCTAACTGCAGCTGATAAGGCGGTGGGAAAATGAGTCAGACTTTCAGGAAGCCTCTCTCAGCTGGTCTCTAGTGGGCCAAAAACAAGAGAAATTGTTTCATATGCACAGAGACACAGCAATGGCCTTCACAAGTGACACATCATTTGTGTAACAGAAAATCTCATTGATCAGCCACAACCGTAATGAACTTTGGTAGGTCGACTACACACAGTCTGGACTGCAATCCTATGAGTATTCATACTGTATTTGCACAATAAAAGTCATATTGCACAAAACAATCTTACTTTCCACTTTGCTTCCGCACCAGAAAGCCGTTAGCGTTTACTGCACTTTACTTAAAATACTTCTCAGCTCATTTGCACTCTTCTTGTCTTGCACTGTTCTCAGTATCTCTTGACTACTGTGCCTACTTACACTATGTGTAAAATTCAATTATATGTATATTCTGTGGATTCTGAGCTTCGCCATCTCGTTTTTCCGTATACTTGTATATGGAAAAATTAGAATAAAAGTTCACTTTGACTTTGATGAGCAGACTTTTAAAAAGTAGTATTTAACTCCTCTAAGTAAAGTCTTCCCAATCACAATAAACCACTGCTAATCCTAATATGTTACAGGCCCTACTAATTGATGTCGATGAAGGTACAGGTTCCCCCATAATATCCTAAATGGCCATCATTAAAATTATGAAAAAGATGACAGATTTTCTTTTTCCACCATTTAACTGGAAAAATATCAAAAATACTGAATATGCACCTAAAATGCATTTTTTAAAATTCTATGCATTTGCGCTGCATTAAATCATGTTTTTAGCATCTTTGATGCTTATGCTGGTGAATGGTGTCAGACAGCACTGCTCAGTCAAATGTGAAAGGCTGTAAACATTCATTTTTAAAAACATCTTGCAAAAAAACATGTCAGCTTACTAATGTGACTCCGATGCTGCTCACTGTCAACCTATCGACTGATTGCCAACGAAGTAAAAAGGATTTTCAACAAATGGTCAGTGGTCGATAACAACCAATCTAGTACTCTGCCAGTCATGGGATTTGAACTCGCAACCTTTATCACCAGGCATAGGCAGTACTCACAGGGAGCCGGGTGGGACACAAGTTCACGCAATATTCAAAACAACAGCGTTTGTCCCCCCAAAATATTTTCCCAGACCTTGCTTTTGAAAACAAATAAATTTG
The DNA here is from genome assembly GCA_026781065.1 of Mormyrops boulengeri. Classification (NCBI taxonomy): domain Eukaryota; kingdom Metazoa; phylum Chordata; class Actinopteri; order Osteoglossiformes; family Mormyridae; genus Mormyrops; species Mormyrops boulengeri. Next base: position 7,118 of record JAODLD010000377.1, on the reverse strand, counting down.
TCGGGAGAGTTCAGTTCTTATCTAACCTACTAACTGAGGGGGAAAAAAATTTGAACTGACTATTTCAAAGAATGAATAAACTTAAAAACAAAGACTATGTATAGTCAATATTGAAACGGGCGGGTGGCCTGTACATAACGTACAATATATGACATCATGCAGGGTTACGCGAGAGGACGGATTTGACTCAGTTACTTAATGGATCTGTCCCTATCCCCCGCAATATGGCAGGGATTCAGAATTAACAATGGTTGATAGCCAGTCTTACTCAAGAGTTTAATTTCTTCAGTATCCAAGCTTTTTAATTTGAGATTCACGATGTGTAGTGTGACGACATTAGTACATCGACGATTCCAACAAAACCACTGGGTGCAACGGGGACTTGTTTTTGCATTTGTGGACCTGCTAAAAGTAACTAGTACTGTCGACGGAAATTTATTGTGGGTTGTCCTTAAATATTTAGTCCATATGAGAGAAAAGATAAGTCAAGGAGACATATGATAGGGGCGACTGTGGACTTTGGACTTCATGACAGCATCTTTAGAATCAGAAGACTGTGAGCCATCACAGCCACAGTAACCCACATTCCAGAGGAACTTAAAACCATCATCGGCTGGTGTTACAGACAGACGAGATGGCCACTTAACACATAAAAAACAAGGTTAGCTGCCAGCAGAGCGCCAGGCCACCACCTTCATGACACCTTAAGCTAAAGCCACAGTTCCCAGCTTCAAATCTCTTTGTCGTCTCATGACAATAACCTTAAATATGTGTACAGTGGCAGTACGTATTTCCACATCTAGTACATCGTTAAGAACTGGACCCCGTATAGCTACAACCGAAAAGCTCTGGATCCAGTTCGTATGCAATACTCTCAAAGGATTTTCACAGTATGCTGGTGTCTGGCTTGTTTTCAAATTGAACTGTATTATTTACAATACGTACAAGATAAAACACGAATCAAATCATGCAATATGAAATGCATATTGATTACGTAATCTAATTATGTAATTAATTACACTATAAAATTAAACTAACACCGATTTGGAGCCATATCCCCAGTACGGGCCCCCTTTTATAGATCAACCTTAGTCAGGGTTGCCAAGTTGGGTCAACCGGCTGGAGTGAGATTTTCATTTCGAGACAAGTCTGCACACATACTTATATGTATGTTAGAGTTTTATTACCTTGTACATAGTCTACAGGGTTTGCAAACTGACCCAATGCGTTTGATGTAGCTAATCTTAGGTTTATAATGGAATAATATAGATTTGCCGTAAGATTTCTTGCATGAGCGTGAGAGTCACGCCAGATGCGTGAGAGGTGGCAACCCTCCCTTAGTACGATCGCGGAAAAAAATGCCCCTATGCATGCTAGCTGAGGCCACACAACCGGGCGGTATACCTAGGAAAGATACCAGTTGGCCCACTAAAGGTTTAAGTATGGAAAATATTGTATGAAACACACACACATCTGCTTGCGTATATGAAATATCAGTTTCGATAGTACTGCCTAATTCTAACCAACACCAAAAAACGCTTAAATTAAGGACAAAGTCTGAATTTAAAATAAATAAAACAATACAATAATGTCTGGGCTAGCTCTGTCTCATGACATTACTCATTGACATGTTTATTTATTAATCAGATAATCCGGTTACTTTCCATCCGTCAAAACTGATGTCAGATCAGTTTACTCGGCCATGGTCCTAAATTTTTGACCTAAATTGTTAACTCAAAACTGACCGTAAGTCAGCGACTAGGCGTTTCCGCATGTTCAGCCAAGGCCGGGAATAATTTGAACCAATACGAAGACGATTAGAGAGACGTAAAACCAGAACAGCCAATAGGCCAACAAATAATATCAGATTGACAGAATTCAAAGAACCAATGGACGGAAGGCATGAACAAAAACAAGTCGTTAAACCACCAGTAAGGTATTTGTTGAAAGTAAGGTCTTATTTAGGCCAATTACAATACAAAGTAATTCCATCAAATTTAAGACAACAAACGAAATTGTTTCATTAATATACCTGGAAGAGAAGGTTAATGTGCAAACAAATACTGCTCTAAATAAGTGCGAAAACTAGCTGATGAGAACTTATTCGTATGAGAATCCTTATTGCTCGTTTACACCCAAAATAGCCAGGAAACTGTAATTCCGTGTTAACCAAACCGGGCAAGGGGATGATTTAAACCAAATTACTTATTTTAGTCAATCTACTATTAATTATGCGACTTACTAGGCTTTTGGCTAACTATAAATACCAAAGTAGTTACACATACGATATAAAAAAAACCCGGTACGAATTACTACTATAACCTACCTTTCGCCGTTATTAATTAAAATACCACCATTCGGAGAGTGATTTCTATTCAGCGTCATGTTCTGGATTGAATAATGTGGTAAAAGCCTATCGCTAGAACTGCACCGCTCTCCTTCCTGAAGCCTCTTCTCTGTGCAATCCGCTACGTCATCACGTTGCTCAACAGTTCATATTGCTGAAGCTCCGGCGCAGCAGGTTTTTTTATTCCAATCATATTAAAAGACATTAATATAACTCATGTCAGATCTTATATTTATATAACACACTTCACATTTATTGTTAAAGAGTGGAATCATAGAAGTTGCCCTATACCTACAGTAATAGCACAATTAAGCAGTTTCTCAAACAGTAAAGGTCATTAAAGAGGTGCGAGATTTATTTTTAATTTACAAAAATCATAATCCATACCAACATTAATGGCAACAATAGCAATACCATTCACACACAAAACATACTTTTTTTCCCTTGTAGTTCATTTAGCACGTGGTATTTGGCAAGTAAATGACAATTGGGTTGATAAAAAGAGCCAGAAAATGAATGGAAAAATTGGCAAACGTGAAATAAAATTATGTTTCAATATATAAAGAAAATATAATACTGAAATCACAATGCAGTAAATTACAACAGTATCGATCTGGTATAACATGTAACAAACAAAAGGTAACTAAAAAAGAACATGAAATTCTTATCTTACATCTACCTTAAGATATTGATATTATATTAATATATAATATATAGATGGTGTGATACAGAGGTAATGCAATTATTAAAATGTTCATATAAACCAACTATGTATTGATAAGAATGAAAGTTTACAAATCATTAAATTGATTCATAAAAATCTGTTGGTGGTAATATATAATATGTACAAAATAATAATAGTAAAAATGAAACGATTCATTGACATTCTTGCATGCACACATACAGACAATCTAGCTATAAAGTACAATTTCCCCAAACTTGTATTACCACCAATACCATCCTGTACCATTGTCCAAAAAACTACTATTACACTTTCGACAAAATAAATTATACAACTACATGACAAAGTACTTCTCAGACACAAAAGACAAGATTTACACTCACTCTCATATTTACATATAACTTGATTGTACAAATTCTTAGGAAAAAACCTTATTTTGTGAACGAATTCTTTCAGGGCTGACCTTAAACAAAATTTCCTGTAAATATACAGAGATCTGAATATTTTTATTCCAGTACCTACTATGGCGATCTGTACACAAATAAGCAGTTTTTTTTTATTTCAACACTGTTACTGCTGAATTAACTTTTGTTGTGTGCAGTGTAACACAAACTCTGACATTTCTTTTGTGCATTCAGTTAACTGACAAATTAGTAATATACTTCACAGATTTATTGGAATAATTAAACTATACTGCAGTAGCTTACAGTAAGTAATGGAAGACTTAAAAATCTATATATTTTTAATTTTTCCATGGCTTACTGAAGAGAGTTAGGTTAAATTGCAATTGACTGAGGAACATTACATTTGGTTAATATAAATATGTGACCAAATAGTCTCTTTTTACAGATTTACAATCTGTCTCTATTTGTTAAGAGGTCAGTTCATGTGCATTTGGCAAGCTTGTGAGAGGAGAGATTGTGTATTGTAGTAAAAATATTGGTACAGAACATTTAAGTGGAATAAAACCTTCCAAGCATGCAGTGATGGCATCACAATACAAACTTCTATCACCGCTTCTGTGTCTCAGCACTACATGCTCTCTGCCACCCTCACTCACAAGTTGCTCTCCTGTGTGTTACCAGGGGGGGCAGTAGAGATGGGGTGAAGGCCTCCGTTATCATTGAGCCTCTTGGCACGATATGTTTCATAGTGGATATTGTGAGTCACTTCTTTGAGGTCTTGCAGGTGAGACCTGCAACACAAAAGACATCAGTAATATGCTTAAATCACCCATCCTTACCCTGTTATGTTTTATTGGTCCTCCAATGCAGAAGCCTGAATGAAATCTTATTATTCAATGTTCCACTGCTATCTCACATGGTTTGGTTCCCCATCAGACTTTTGTACACCAGATAAATATTTAATCTGAATGAGAATTTGGAAACATTTTTGTAAATATTTCTTTTTTAAATCATCTCACCTGATCAAGAAATCTCGCAATTGGGCAAATTCACAGTGAATTGGATTTTCAACTGCAAAACAAAAGAAAGCAATAATGAATTACAGTACTAATATAAATACACAGCAAAAGTACTGTAAGAGTTCAGAAGTAAAGGTTAAGAAGGTTACAAATAATAAACAGAGGGAAGCTGCGCGGTTAATGTGGTGATCATGAGTGAGGATAAACACTTTAACAGGTAATTCTATGATGACACAAACCTATTAATGCTGTAATTACTTATTGACTGAGCTGATGTTTGAAATGAAGCTTCATTTGCCATCTGTATGTATTCTGCTCCCTCATTTTTACGACACACACACGCACACACAGACACACGCACGCACATACAGCTTTTCGTTAATTAAGCAGTTAACTCAATTCAAAGTTATGAAGTCTTGAAATGACTAGACTTAACCTGAGTCACGACAAGGAAAGATCTCTTTAAGCTTAAATTTTGCTCAGGAGTATCTTTGTCATTGATGAAATTATCTGTTTTCTGAGAAAGTCTTCTTCATATGTGCGATCTGTCTCATTAATGCTATGGAAAGAGTTTTGTAGTGTATACAACCATTATCTAAGACTGCAAGCCTTACCCAGAAGGAAATTTACTCTCCTGTCGCCATTTAACAATATTTATTCCCTCTTCAGAAGCTATTTACAGTAGGTACCAGGATAACGGAACCTCCATACAACAAACGGTCCTTTGAGACACAATATAATAATTACTATGTAAGGAAAAGTAGTATAGATGTCCCAATGTTCTTGTTTGATCATTTGAATACAGACAATGTTAGCAATTAATGATCATGGGGGAAGTCAGGGAGAGAATGGGGGTTCCAGTCGGCACCACTAGGATGATAAGGAAGATAATTGAATTACAGTCATCAGAAAGTCTCCATCCTGTCCTGCTCCATCCCTGCCCCAGGCTCCTCACAGCCCAGGGGGTCACTCTTTATATGTAAATTCACTCACAACACCTACACATAGTACACTGTTGGGGAGGGTCTTTTGGGGTATAAAGGGGGGTGAAGAACTGTCCTTTGTATTTGAGCTGCCTTTCTTGTATGGCCTGTGTATATCTACACTGTATTACACTATATTATTTTTTACTGTTCAATAAACCACCGTTTTGCTGATACTGCGAAGACTCTGCAAGTGGATTCCTCACAACTATATTTATAGTATAAATAGCATTTATATAATTTTTTAGTGACATCTAAATTTTCTGTGACCTTAATGCAATGTTGAAATTGTTTGGTACCCAACTGGACTTCTTTGCATGGTTATTCTCATCTGAGCACCAAGAAAATAAGTGGACAGTGTGGGTATTGTTTAAATAAATAACCACTAATAGTCACAGGAAACAGGAAAATGCCGTCTACTGCATGCAATACACTGAATCAGCTGAAAACTGAAAGTGATCACAAAATCAGCTGTAATACACACCTAGAACTTGACGATATTTTGTGCAAAAAAGCAACTTTAGTGTCAAATTTAGTCATGTGTATGACAGTAAAATCACAATCCAAATTGATAAATAACACATTAGCAGCAAGAATTCAGCCCCACCCACAAAAATATACTGCATTTCTATATTTTCACATGAAAGATTTTTTTTTATTTTGTATCTTACACATCTGGTACTTATTTCCGAGTGGGAATAAATTACAAAGGCTTCCTAATTCTGTCATTCAGACGTCACAAATGCTCTTCTCAGAACCAAATATTATGGAATTTGTGCAGATTAGTTAGAGAAAAAAAACCTTGTTAAGAACCGACCTTCAACCACTCCCCAGGGGGTCTTCCTGCCCAGGACTCGTTTACCATTAACCTGGTATTCCTTATCACTGCCCACCACTGCAAAGGGCATGGCCTCCTGGCAAGTCAACGAAAAACTAGTCATATATCTGGGAAGGTAAAGTAACGGAGGAGTACACAGAATAGCATGGGAAGAAATTATGTGACACTCTGGGAATTTTACAGAGAAGATGGCAAATTAAGAGCAGAAAACTAAAGAAAATTCACAAATTCACTCAAAGAAAAGAATTTTCCAATTACCCTGATCTTATCATTGTCGCTCTTGTCCTCCATGTCTTCATCAAACTCTTTCTGGGGGTAAAACTCTATGCCAGATATTTCCAGTTCCTTTCTTACCTATGAAAATAAGACATTTGTTGTATTATCAATTATGTTATGAGCCATATATATGTCAGATATATTTAACAATGAATTGATATATTAGTATTTCTGACTTCTCATTGGCTGCCTAACCCTCTGTTTGAATTCAATCTTCTCCTCCACCGTCAGCGTGTCGGACTTGGCAATAACCGGGATGATGTTCACCATGCGACTCAAATTCTTCATGAACTCTATGTCCAGCTGCCGCAGACTAGAGGTAAGTGAGAATGAACGAGAACCAATCAATGACATGTTCGGAAGATGACAGGATGATACCAAAAATCAACAGCCACTGATCCGGACATTACACACAGCTCAGCAGAACGAGCCCATGTGTCACACTTCCACAATGATATGGACGCTGACGCCGCCCCTGGCCAAATTGGGGCCCTAAGCAGAATTTTATTGTGGGGGGGGGGGGGGGGGGGGGGGGGGGGGGGGGGGGGGGGGGGGGGGGGGGGGGGGGG
>JAODLD010000375.1:0-11951 GCA_026781065.1 Mormyrops boulengeri | reverse complement strand
TCCACCACAAATGATTCAGCTCAACAGCTATGTGGTAATTAGCACAAGAAGTTGAATCGGGTGTGTTAAACGAGGGGGAACCCAAAAATGTATAGGGCTCTGGCCCCCCAGGACTGGAGTCTGACACCTGTGGGTTATAAGGTAATTTCCAAACAAATTTTAGTCCATCATTCTTCAGTGAGAAAGATTATTCACAAAAGGAAATCACTTCAGACAGCAGCCAATCTTCTTAGCAGTGGACGTCCAAGCAAATTCACCCTGTCAGACTCAAGAGAAATTGCAAAAAACCCAAGAACTACATCTCAGACTACAGGCTTCAGCTAGCACATTAACTGTTAAAGTTCATGACAGTACAATTAGGAAAAAGATTGAACAAATATGGCTTGTTTGGAAGGGTTGCCAGGAGAAAGCCTCTTCTCTCTAAGGAGAACGTGGCAGCACAACTTCGGTTTGCAAGGTTGTGTCTGAACAAACCACAAGACTTCTGGAAAATTGTCCTTTGTACAGACAAGACCAAAGTGGAGATGTTTGGCCATAATGCATAGTGCTGCATAGAGGATTATTTGGGCTTGTTTTGCAGCCACAGGACCTGGGCACCTTGCAGTTATTGAGTCGACCATAAACTCCACTGTATACCAAAGTATTACAGAATCTAATGTGAGGCCATCTGTCCGACAGCTAAAGTTTGGCCGAATTTGGGTCATGCAACAGGACAATGATTCCAAGCACACCAGCAAATCTACAATAGAATGGCTGAACAAGAAAAGAATCAAGGTTTTGCAATGGCCCAGTCAAAGTCCAGACCTCAACTCGATTGAAATGCTGTGGCGGGACTTTAATTAAGAGAGCTGTGCATGAATGAATGCCCGCACACCTCAATGAACTGAAGCAACTTTGTACTGAAGAGTGGGCCAAAATTCCTCCACAACGATGTGAGAGATTGATGATGTCATGCAGAAAACGATTACTTCAAGTTATTGCTGCCAAAGGTGGTTCTACAAGCTATTTAATCACTTAGGGGGGGTGTACTTAGTTTTTCCACACACGGCTTCTCCATTTTGGCTTCATTTTTGTCAAATAAATTATGACATAGTTGACACTTGGGTGTTGTTTTACACCTTAAGTTAGATGTAAATAATTTTAGAAGCTTGTAAGGACCGGATGAGTTTTAATTAGCCCTATGTCCTGATATGTAAAACCACAGAATTGAAAGAGGGTGTACTTTTTTCACGATTGTATCTTTATCTGCTTCCATGTTTTGTATGGCATTTTATGACAAAAAAATACATTAATTAGGTAAACAGAAAAGTGTTCAGGGCCAGACTAGGATTAAAAACTGGCCGTGGATGTTAATGGACCCCCACTGTGTCTTTTTCTGGCCCACAAACTCATCGGCTCACGAGGAAAATCCCCGGTAGGTCAGATGGCCAGTCCAACCCCACTCCTATCAGCGGGAATCATTCTTATGTGAGTTTATGGGTAGTGTGACAATCTGATGGATTTTCAGACAATACACGCTGCTCATTTTAAAACCTATATAATTAATATAATTGACACAAATTATAACAAAATTTTTACTTTTTATTTACAAGGTTAGATTTAATGTTTTAAGTACATTTCAAATTAAAATACTTGATTATTTTTACTATTTAAAATGGGACGATGCACAGACTACACTTCCCAGCGTTTACACAGAGACCCGTATATTCAGTCATTTGGAAGTTAATTTCGTCAAACATGGCGCTGGATTGGGCCCCAAATTAGCGTGCGCTATAAACACGTGCTTCGCTGTGCGCCTATGAGTGCTTAAACTCGAAATTTGGACTCGAAGCCTCTGCTTTTGCGCGGTTGAGGGAAAACTCGAGTATCTAGGGTGTCCCAATTTTAATATGGCGAATGCGTGAGGGCTGGACCGAGCTGGTTTCGACCCCTTACCAAAAAGCCGTTGTCGTCTCTGGCTTTGGCAAAGGGAATTACCCAGAAGTCTTCTGTCTCCAAGCCACCGACCTATCAGTGTATCCAGTGGACCTGGCCGGAAGAAAAATGAAATAAAAGAAAATGGCGGATAATACTCTGAAGTGTAAGATATTTAACGCATTTTCTCGTTTCTGGTAAAAAATAATGTCGCGTTAATGTAAAGTAACTCCCATTTCCATATTAATGCAGCGATTGAATCTAGCGCGACTAACGTCCGCCAGTATTTGGGTTTGTGTGTCATATACAGTTGCGGTCTAGCAGCGTGAGTGTCCCAAGCCGTTAGTGGCACCAATGGCAAGGGCGCGTGTGTGTCCCTAAGCATTGGAAAACGCCCTGGCTGGACGGTCCACTTCACGTCGTTGTATTAAGGAAAAGTTGCGTTTGGAGCCGTGGGATTCGGTTTTAACAAAAACGGTTGACGTTAAATAAGACCAAAACTAAATAAAAACCTGCTCAAAAAATACTACTCAATTTAAAAGTGATTATTTCCATCATTAGTAAGATCCCCGTAGAATATAGCTTATCACATTTACTGCACATCTGATTCAGTTTTGTGGTCTTGTGTTAAGGTACAACCCCTATCAAGTCGTGATAAACTTAATGTTTGTAAACAACTTTTGAGTCCCTTATTTTCTATGATGTGTTTTAATTAAGAAAGTGAATTTAGTGTCCAAACAGTATTTTAAGTGGTTTTTAAGCATTCAAGGGCTTTACAGTGGCTGTAGTGAATTTGATCAGGACCCCTCATTTTATCAACTCTTTAAGATCATTGCATGACCATAACAAATATCTAACAAAGGCAAGGTTCAGTTTTAAAAATTCCAGTATATAGTTCAATCTGCTTATAATGTGGTAGAGATTATAAAACAAATACACAGCTTGCATTTGACATAACAATCACTTCATGCCTAAATCCACCTGAAATATGTGTAATTTCACAGGCGTATTTTGGATGAAAGCTAAAAACCTAGTGTCCTATAGTAAGTTAAGTGGATTATTCATTAAAAGGATCACAATGTAAACAAAATCTTAACACTATTATAATATGTGAATGTATATTTAGACGTCTTCATTGGGGTCATTATGATTTTTAAGCGATTAATTCTATTTTTCAAACCTCACACAGGGACAGATGAACAAACGCTGCAACTGATCCAGCTGCGGATAGAAAACGAGCATCTTTTCACAGGGCATCGGAATGCGTCGGTGAACGGATTTGAGTATGCTGTGTGACATGCCTTCCTGTATTTTAACTGAACCATGTGTGGGTCTGGAAGTGATCCTTTACCAGACAAACATTAGTGTGTCCTTTGCTATTGTGAAAATGATAGGTGTTACCTCAGTGTAAACCTACGTTGTACAAATGTGTGCATTTTCACTGTCTATGCAGTGAAATAATAAAGAAAATGGACTTGGAAGGGAAGGTGACCGCCAAACAAGCTGCCAAAAAATGGGAAAACCTAAAGAAAAAGTATAAGGTATGTTATCAGTTTCTAAAACCTTGGGATCCTTTAAATCAGATTTAAAGATTTTAACAACTTTAAGCTATTAGTTGAATTCAAGAGAGCTTGATGGACCGAATGGCCTCCTCTCGTCTGTAAACTTGCGTTCTTTTTGGAGGTAGTAGGTGGCGCTGTTGCATTATAGTTCCAGGGTATTGGCATTTGGATCCTGTATCCACTGTGTGTGTGGGGAGGTTGTATGTTGATTTGAGGGTTTGTGCCATGTGTTGGACTGGCATCTGGGGTTCCTCAGATAGCCCCCATTTTTGTTTTTGTTATATATGAATATTTTTTCTTGTTACTGTCAGGACCTGATGGCTGCCATGGCAGACCAGTGGCCGTTCTTCTCCGCCATGCATGCTGCTGTCTGCCAGAAGCCCTCCACACAACCTTTACATGTAATCGCCTCCTGCACCAGCACGGAGCAGGCCACGTTGCCCATGGCGACCTCTGACACAGACGACACAAAGGACCCCGGCGACTTCAGCGCATGGACCTCCGCCACAACCACGGAAAGCTTCGTGGCTGATGACAGCGTAGCGCAGAGTGAGCTGTCGCTCACCGGCTCCATTGGGCAGAAGAGGAAGAGGAGCAATCTGTTGGACTACCTGAAGAAAGAGTCAGAGCGGGAAGAAAAGCGGTTCAAAGATGCAGAAGCCAGAGAAGCAGCCAGACATGAGGAGAACCAGAGGCAGATGAACAGACTGCTTTCTGCCTTTGAAAGAATGGTGGAGAAGATGTAGAATACACACTACAACTTTGCTGAGTACCAATATTGTTTTTACTTTTTTCCCCAGCAGTGTGTTAAAATATCAGTCCTAAAATGGTTGTGTATTGATTGTTTTTAAATAAAGACTTAAAGAAATAGGTCAAACTTTAAGCCTAGATCCCTCAGTTGAAATTGTGGGGTTTGTAAAAACTGGTAGGACACAGACTAGCGTGAGCAGTAGGGCTGAGTGGTACTGATTCTCCTTCTCCTAGTAGAGAAGGCAGACATCTTTACCTAGTAAATGAGGTGACTAAACCAAACAGGTTCTAAGAAAAGGACTTCCACTGGAAAATGTCAGAATGGGGTCAAACAAACATTTAAGATGGCGTGATGTGGCCCATTATGTTAGGACTCTGTGCCCATGACTGGAAGGATGCTAGTTCAAATCCCATAGTCAACAGAGTGGTTGTGTTGTTGGGCCCTTGGGTAAGGCCTTTAACCCCAAGTTCTTCGGGGACCGGCTGACCCTGCTTTCTCACGTGTATGCCACTTAAAGCGTCTTCTAAATAAACAGCTGTTTTGGCAGAATGATTTAATCATATTTTTTTGACACTTTTTATTTATGACAACTCATTTTACAAAATATTTCCAAAGCAACTGCCTTTCAGTCTTGAACCAAAATAATTTCTAGAAAAACATCAACATTTTGGTTAACAGTAATCATGATCCTCCAAGTGAACAGGAAGAGGAAGTTGAGCATGAACATCTGCTGCCAGACGGTCCCTTATGTGCGACCCGCTCCTCTCGTGGGCCTGAAGCTTCTCGGGAGGCGGTACCAAGTTCCTGGCTCTTTCACAGTCGTGCTCCGGTCTCAAAAAGTCTCCATTCATCAGGCAGACGTTGTGCAGGAAGGCGCATGCAGTGATGACATCTGAGCAAAAGACGGTGCTCACTTCCAGCGGCTTGGAAAACGTTAACCTCCACCGGGCTCTCATCATGCCAAAGGCCTGCAGAACACCGGAGTGTGCCAGGGAGTGACTCTCGTTGAACTTTTGCTCAGCCCTCACCTCGGAGGCCATTTTGTATGGCGTGATCAGGCATATCGGTGTTTCTAAACATGGGTATTCCTCTTCACCCAGAATAAAGTACCCTGGGGGTGGGTAGCTAGCATTTTGGTAAACTGGGCTATTTCGCAGCACAGTAGAGACATGCACAGACCCAGGGTAGCCAACGAAAATGTCCAGAAATTTCCCTTGGGAATCACATATTGCCTGCATTTGAATGGAGTGGAATTGCATGTGGTTAAAGTAATAGGCCTCGTTTTGTTTCGGAGGTTTTATCCGGAAGTGGCAGCCATCGACGGCACCGACGGCTTTTCCAAAAGCAGAGTGACGGCCCACGTGTGCGAACCTGCCGGCGATGGCGTCCAGCTCCTCCGGGCCGGGCAGTGACACTACTTTATGGAGGTTCTTCTTGATTTGCTGGGCCATCTTGTGCACTATGCGGTAGACTGTGCTCTTGGGCACGCTGAAGGTCTGCGCCGTTGCCCTGTACGACAGGCCGTGCGCCAGCCAGTATGCGAACACCAGCACCTCCAGATGGTGGGCCCAGCCATGGTCCTTCTCCTGATGAGTGACCTGCATTAGCTCATTCACACTTCGCCGCCTCAGTCGGTAGTGCATCCAGAGATCTTGCTCCGGGTCAAAATACACCTGTAGAACCGGAACGTTCCGGTTCAGCTTGGCATAGGAAACTGAGGGGTTTGCCTAGAACAAGAACATTGTTACTATTGATAAATATTTATAATCACCTACTTAAAGTTGGAACTACAACCGGAAACAAAAAAAAAACAAAAATCTTATATTTAGAAGTATCACCAGTGAATACATTCTGATACTAGTTCAATAGAACCCGACTTAGAATACTATCACTCTAAAAAAACTCCCTTCGTAAGTAATACATTTTTTTTTATAAGAGTATAATCCAGGAAGTGCTAATCCAAGTATTTCCAAAAGTGGTGGGTTTTCAGGAGTAGTTTGAAGACACAGCTGTCAAATGCCTGTCATAATTTGAATAACCATTTTAAACCTTCAGTGGTTTGTAGGGCTGCATGATATTGCATTGTGATATGGGAAACTGCTGCAAGAAAAAGAAGATCAAATTACCTAAAATAATTATTGACACTTTATTGCTCCCAAGCACTGCTCCCCGGGCGCTGAATTAGCTGCCCCCTGCTACGTCACGACGTCACATATGGGTTAAATGCAGAGGACACATTTCGTTGTTGTGTGCTGTGGTGTGTCAACAGTTACCACTGATCACTGAATTCTAAATGATGACGATATATCATGCAGCCCCACTGGTTTACTGCAGCAGTAGGAACGGGCAGCCCCACTGGTTTACTGCAGCAGTAGGAATGGGCAGCCCAACCTGGTTGGCATGAAGCAGCTCCAGAAACCTCCTCCGCTTTCGCAGTCTGGCTAAACTTCTCAGTCTGGTTTTGTTCAGATATTGAAACAGAAACAAGGCGAAGGCCACTGCAACACGAAAACCAAGATTAGTGCAGCAGCAGAAACCCCAGCAGACCCAGTGCTAAGTGGTGAAAATGTGACATAATGTGTAGCTACATCTACAACTACATCCTAAATTCAAAGGATCATATGTAATCCAGTGTGCAAGTCTGGAAGATGGAAGACCATTGGGAAAATTGCTGACATTTACAGATAAAGCATAAAAGGGGGCAATTTATGTAGTAAATACATATTTAAGCCCATATTTAAGTTCAGAATTAAACTGGCTTCCCATCACGTTGACTACCATACTGTATTACCGCATCTATCTATTGCAATTGCATTTTATTTCTCCATTCAACTTCCAACTGCTTGTATCAGTCAGGATCACAGGGGCGGCACAGATCATGAGTACTGTACACTCTGGAAGGGAAGCCAGTCAGATTCAGTGCGCTCGTACAATTTGGGGAATGTAGAGATGCCCTTAACCTGTGAGACCACTAGCTCTGGAGGCCTGAGGCAAATATGCCACCTGTGTCGGACACGTAACAAAAATCCGATCATACCTTTCTCCATTGTGTTTTTAACCATATTTCCTCTTCGTGAAGATTTACACTGTAGACACGGTACACGCGTCGGGCATTGCAAGTAACTCAGATGCGTCCCCAGTCAGGTTATGCAATCTGCGCCTCGGTGTCTCCGAGAAACACCAAAACCCCATCTATTTTGAAGCCGAAAAACACAATTCCCTATTTCGCGTGAGCGTCCCCGCGCAGCACACAGTCATTTGCAGGAGCGTCTTACGTCTCCGTGACGCAAGACGTACACGTCACGCACGTTCGAATGTTGTTGGCGCGCTTTTCCTGAGCGTGACAACAAGAGCTCGCTGATAATCGACTATTTAACATTATTAAGACGTTGTCCTGATGTCGCCTCGGTAGCCGGGTCCTTCGCTACCTATAATGTGTTTGTTTTTGTTGTCCTGATACATAGCAGGCGGAATGTCTGCGATTAAACCGTTTTCTAAGTTGCCGCAGCTGAACACTGCAAACGTACTGGTGAGTATTTCATTTTTACAGCAGTCGTTTATAAGTGTATAACAGGGGCGGCCAGTCTTATTGAGAAAGGGCTGTTATGTTTGCGGGTTTTCGCTGAAGACGTCTCGCACCTGGCTTTGAATTAGTGACGTAAAGGTTATCCCAAAAACTACCATACGCACTGGCCCCTTGTGGATAAGATTGGCCTCTCCGGTGTATAACTATGCATGACAGTCTTATTTGTAACTGCTAACGAAAACAAATCGAGCTAACCTGAGGATAAACTCATTTTTTTGACATGGGGGTGGAAGTAAAATGTTCGATCGAGTTTTTTTTTTCTTCATAATCCTAAGAATGATCTTGAATTAGTGTCTGAACGCCATTGGGTTTCATTATACTCTTAATGCGATTGATCATAGCTGGTGGAGAACGAAGGGAAGCTTCAGAATGACTTGGCAGATGCTATTGTCCAGCAAGAAACCAACGTCAACGTTACAGTGTAGGTTTCTCTGTCTGTCTCCCCGCTTCTTATCCCTAAATTTAGTAACCTTGCATCGCTACACATCTTAGTGCTTTTGTCCAGGATCCGTATCAGTCCAGACTTTTCTCTTCGCGTTGTCGTTTGGTGCACTTACCATCCTCTGTAGTAACATCAGTCATTTGTCTTTAATCCTGAGTACTTTTATACCTGTTTTTTAGGCGGCTGGCTCGAGGGCTGCCCCTACCGGCTGAGAACGAGGAGAATAGACCCCGAATCGACTTGGTTGTTTTCATAGTGCATCTCAGCTCTGAACTTAGGTACCCAGTTTGCATGCAGAACAGTGTTGATTTTTTTTAACGTATTCTCTTATTTAATGCCAAGTGGCTGCTGTCAATGTTAAAAGCTTTTATAATGTCCAAGAAGTCTTGGTTAGGAATGTCAGCCTATTGGCAATGAAATTAGGGTAATTTTCCAGCAAAAACGCCACATTAGTGTCAGGAGTAGGATGAGGTCCCATGGGTAACGGATGTAGAAGGGAAGCATGTTGGGGTTTTATGAAGCTAGCCTGTGTTGTGGTAGTCAAGAACCTACAGGCCTCACCAGAAGACACTTCAGCCTATTGTGCAGCTTAGCTTGCTGCCCTTTGTGCAAGAAACCAGAGTTTGAGCCCCTCTGCTGTCCCCTAGTGGAAGTACAAGAGAATTAAGTAAACAGTATGTGCACGGGTGAGCTCAGTCTGCCTCCAGTGAGTTTTCCAGGTGTTTATGAGTTGTGTAGTTGTGAATCTTCCACGACTGGTAGGGTTAATTGCATAAAACAGAGAGCCTCAACCTGTCTTTGCAGATATTGTGTTTTTAACATAAGAATTCAAACCTTTCAGCCTTGTTTCAACGGAGAACTCTCTGAAGCAGTTAGACACTGGTTACTTTCTGGGCAAAGTCTGTTTCCTCGTGACTGGTGGTAAGTGATTTTTTTTTTATTTGATTTCCTCCAGCCTTGTAAATATGAACAGTTCAGTAGGTTTGAGATCTGTGCCCAGTCATTGGTTCAAATCCCATGGGTCGGCAAACTAAGCATATCACTGTTGGGCCCTTGAGCAAGGCCCTTAACCCCATTTGATTCAGTGACACCAGCTTCCCCAGGCACTGTGACCTCATCGGCACCCCCTCTGCTAAATACATACCAATAAATAACATTGTAGACATGAACGTCTGTACGTGCAACCCATCTGTTCCATGAATTCTTTGACTAACTTGATTGAAACTGGAGGTTTCTTCCTCTGTGTGTGTCTTTGTACCTTTAGCGCGTTGTGGATTAGTCCCTGATGAGCGACTGGGCTCCCTCAGGAAGCTGGCTGCTTCTCTGCACTGCCCCCTGCTGTTTGCTGAGGATCAGGTGTGCGTTTCTCTTCCTCGGCATGGCATTTCCTTGCATAATCCAAACTGGATCGGGAAGACACACGATCCTTTTGTGAGGATTGTGAAATTCATCCGTTAAATACGCAGCGTATGATACATGTTCTTTGGATCTGAATTCTGCGATAAGCTCCAAATTGATCCTGTCCCATTGATGGAGATGAGTGGGTATTAAATTTTCCTGTTACAATACTGATCATAAATAGTGTTAAAAGCTGGGTATGCAAACAAAGATTTTAGTTAAAAAATGGTACTGAAAGCTAGCTACAGTACCTTTTTTAAAGGTACTGTAGCTAGCTTTCTAGATATGGCTCCCCTTTGACCCCCCTCTTAGATAAATTGCTTAAATTACTGTATTTCCTGAAATTGTGGCCAGGCCTTTATTTACTGAAGTCACAGAAGACTTATTAGATGCAGGCTTGTATTAGAGGCATTCCCTCTACCATCCCCTCTGTTACTGCATTATACTGTTAATACAAATTCTATAAATGAATGACCAGTATGCCACTATTGTGACAGTTTGAACCCTGTTAAACACACCAGGTACATTTAGTGGAAATATTCTCTTAAAACAGCCTGTATAATAGTAGGTTGTAGTATTGCAAGGCCATCAAAAATTTAAGAGCTGGTTAACAATACCGGTAATTGCCTTCTGAAATTGTACTCATAAAAGTGAACTTTTCATCACTGCCATGTAAATCACACGGTCAGTTTAAGTTGTGTGTAGTATGACCAGTCACATACTGGTATTTATTGTAAATGCATCCAGGTGTCACAGCATAAAAAACAAAAAAAATCAACAGCAAATATCATTAATAGACATTCCTTTTTTACAACACAACAAACATCTAATAATCATATGTTGCTACAAGCAAAATCTGAAGAACTAGGATCTTTCCTAAATATAAACAGTTTACCTTGATAAAAAAAATGCTGAATGTTAGTTGTCTATCAGATTAGAATTTTTCTGTGTTTATTAATATGCGTTTCATAAAATGCTCAAACTAAATGCAACTTGGATGCACATTTCTATCTGAACTCTAGGTGTCTCTCTTTCCTTCAAAACGTACAACTGCTCTGGACCATTCGTTAATTATTCAAATAACAATTCAAATGATACTAGCGACCATTAAAATTCTGTCAGAGTCACCCATCAAACTCAGTGGGTGGGCGCTAAACAAAGCTTAACATCTTACTGGTTACAAACTAAGCTGCAACAAGTCGATTCCACCTAGTCAATTCATTTTTAGATTAACCTTTAAGATATCTTATAATCTTAAATAAACTATAAGATCATTACACAGCCCCATTCATGATATAATGGGTGATGCATTCCAAAGCCTTGCTACAGGCAGCCAAAACCGCAGGTAATGGCAAACAATCCGGAGACCCCATATATAGTGTGATTTTTGTGTATGTACATATGGTGAAATTTAATTGATAAATTACGTGCAGTAACATTACCCACGTTACAGTAACGATCAAGTACATTATTGTATAGTAATGTATTGTCTCTTAAATGAAAGGGATTCTGACATTTTAGCTTAATTCTCAAGTGATGATGGAGCAATGAAAAAATGTCATGCATCATGGGATAACAGCGATGTAAATAATGAAACCGCAGATACAGGGGGACTACTGTAATTCATTCCCACAGTAGATATAGTATTTGTTATGTCTTGAGCGAGGCTCCTTTCATCTCATTGGCTGTGTAAAAGCAATAAAAGAGCAGCCATATAGATTAAATAAGTTTAATAATGATAATTGATACAGGGAGCTGGGGGTTAAGGGCCTTGCTCAAGGACCCGCAGACATGCTGAGGCTGGGTTTGCACCGGCAACCCTGTGACTACAGGCATGCAGGCTTAGCCCACTGAGCCACACGCTGCCCCTTTAGCTATAGCTAATACTATGTGGTGGCCAGTGAAAGGTGGACAGCTTAACTGGCATCCTAAAGTTTGATTTAAGATTTTTGGAATTTAGGGTGTAATATAGCGTAAGGATGGAACAGATGATATGCGGTTATAAATGTGGATTCAGTCGACTGGGTGAGGTCGATCTGTTGTGAAGTAGTTTGCAGTGTAACCAATGAGATGTTAAATTTTGTTTAGAGCCCACCCACTGAGTTTGATGGGTGACTCTGACAGATGATTTTAATGGTTGCTAATATCATGTAAATTATTTAAATAATTTCAGTTTCAATGATGTTTATTTACTGAATAGTATTACACACTCCATATAAATGTGTGTGGGACTGTTTCTTCTCCCGGGGGGGGGGGGGGGGGGGGGGGGGGGGGGGGGGGGGGGGGGGGGGGGGGGGG
>JAODLD010000374.1:0-11953 GCA_026781065.1 Mormyrops boulengeri | reverse complement strand
ACCAAAATTAACCTCGAATTTAACCATGTTATGATCACTACCTTCCAGTGGTTCTAAAACCTCTAATTTTCCAATCCTGTCCTGGTTTGAGCTCAACAGTGTTTATGATTAATACAGGAACATTGACAGCCCAGTTCATGACATACGTCGCAAAATGGATAAATGTACATCAATCCAAATATTGTAGTACAGAATGCACAATCTGAAGTGCAAGGTAAGGAGGAAAGGTTGAATTGGCCTGATGATGCTTCTGTGTTTGCCTCTTCAGTGTTCAGTCTTTCAGCTTCTGGCTCCAATTGTTCTAAAGCCATCTCTGCTCACTCCAAAACATCCTCAGTTAAAAGACAAGAAGTTGCTGCTGAGTACGCAGCTACACAGGCCGTACTGAAAATTATGGTTGAGCAAGACCACCACCAAGAGAAACTGCAATTGCTTGAAGCTGAGGAAAAGCTTTTAGTTGCAGACCAAGAAGCAGCTGCAATAGCTCGTTGTCTAGAAGGAGAAAGAGAAGATACTGAACGGAAATTAGAAAGGGAGCAAAGGGAGGCTGCTCTAATAAAGAGTCAGCAAGTAGAGAATGCTGCAAGAAGAAAGTCTGTTGAGAACTTGAAAAGAGAACTTGAACGTTTGGAAGAGCTGAAAAAACTGAATGCAGCCAGAGCAAAGTTTCGAATTTATGATGAAAATGAGTGTCACTCTATCCAAGAATTTGCTTCACAGAACTCTGAACTGCCTCATGCTTTGCGGACTGAACCGCTCAGTCCTGAAAAGCTGTTCTTACCACCATTCTTACCACA
The DNA here is from genome assembly GCA_026781065.1 of Mormyrops boulengeri. Taxonomy (NCBI): domain Eukaryota; kingdom Metazoa; phylum Chordata; class Actinopteri; order Osteoglossiformes; family Mormyridae; genus Mormyrops; species Mormyrops boulengeri. The sequence continues at coordinate 11,156 of JAODLD010000374.1, read as the reverse complement.
TCACTTGGATGCAGCTCCAAGTGATGTCGTCCGAAATGACATGGAAGACATGGAAAATCTTAAGCGAATCCATATCAGCAAGCAGGCTACCCATCCCTGAGCCTTCAATTTTCAGTGGAGATCCACTCAAATTCAATCATTGGACGTCATCCTTTCACATAGTAATTGAAAGACAAAATATACCAACCACAGAGAAAATCTTCTTTCTTCATAAATATGTTGGAGGAGTGGTTAAAGAAGCCTTGGAAGGTTATTTTTTGATTGACTCAGAAGATTCGTACAATGCAGCGTGGAATTTGCTCAATGAAAGATATGGTCATCCCTTTGTTATTGCCAAAGCCTTTCGAGACAGATTATATGCTTGGCCAAAAATAGCCTCAAGAGAAACCACTGAGTTAAGAAATTTTGTAGACTTCTTACGCAGTTGAGAATGCTATGAAGCAAAATGAAAGCCTGCATGTTCTTAATGATGGAATTGAGAACCAAAAACTCACCAGCAAGATCCCAGACTGGTTATGTACACGGTGGAACCAAAAAGCCACACAATGTCAGCTGGAATACAGAACATTCCCTAATTTCAGTTACTTTGTGACATTTCTTTCGATGGAAGCTAGTATTGTGTGCAATCCCATCACATCCTACCATGCAATACAGCAAAGTGAAGATGGGAAACCAAAGATCTAGAACCGAACCATAGGTGCTAAGATCTTCACAACTAACATTACTGAAAAGAAAATAATCACATGCGTGTTCTGCAACAAAATGGGTGATAGTTTACACAAGTGCCGCAAATCCGTTGAAGGTCAGTCTTTGAATGAGTTAAATTCATAAAGAGTGAGAAGTTATGCCATGGTACCTGTCTATGTATCTACGCCAAATAATTCAAGTGAAGAAATTCTCATTTACACTCTGCTTGATTCACAAAGTGATTCTTCCTTCATTCTAGAAGAAGTGGCAGATGCTTTGAACATGAAAAAGGAACCAGTGAAACTGAAACTATCCACAATATCATCAAAGGCAACAATTATACCATGTAAAAGACTCAAATGCCTACAAGTAAGAGGGTTCTTCTCCTCCAAGAAGATCACAGTACCTACAGCGTACACACGTGAATTCATTCCTGCCAACCGAACACACATTCCCACTCCAGAGACTGCTAAAGCATGGCCTCATTTGAAGCATCTTGCAGAACATATTGCTCCACAGATGGAATGTGAAATTGGTCTCTTGATCGGATATAACTTCCTGCAAGCCCTAATTCCTAGAGAAGTCATCTGTGGGCAGGAAAATCAGCCATTTGTACAGAAAACAGATTTGGGATGGAGCATAGTAAGTTACAGTGAGCCATGTGAAGACTATGGTGATGTATTTGGAGTAAGCCATCGCATCATTGTAAAACAAGTGACACCGGAACACAAACCTACAGTCAAGCTGAAAAACAAAGTACACTATGTCTGCAAAACTCAAATCAAAGAAATGTATAGTCCAGATGATGTAATTAAGATTCTGGGATCAGATTTCAATGAAAGAGTTGAAGAAACAACCTTCTCGCAGGAAGACTTCCGCTTCTTGTCTAAGCTGGAAAAGGGAATGAAACACAAACAAGATGGTCATTATGAGTTCCATTACCATTTAAAAAGGACAAACCAAATCTGCCCAACAACAAGCCATATGTTGATCAACATTTAAGGTGCCTGGAATGAAAGCTAACAAGAGACTAGAAGTTCCGTTCTGATTATATCGACTTTATGATGGTCATCATCACTCACGGTGATGCTGAAAGAGTTCCAGAGGAAGAACTGGATAAGCAGCCTGTCTGGTATATTCCTCACCATGGGGTTTATCACCCACAAAAGCCAGGGAAGATCCGAGTGGTCTTTGATTGTTCAGCAAGATTTCAAGGTGTGTCATTAAATGATCATCTCCTTACTGGACCAGATCTCACAAACACCTTGTTGGGAGTTCTTCACAAAGGTCCAATTGCCATCATGTGTGATGTGGAATGTATGTTTCATTAGTTCAGTGTTAAGGCTGAAGATCAAGACTACCTGAGATTCTTATTGTGGGAGCAAGGTGTTGTGACATCAATGCCATCAATTTTTCGGATGAAGGTTCATGTCTTTGGAGCAGCTTCTTCACCTGCTTGTGCTAATTTCAGACTTAAACATCTAGCTGCCAAAGGAAAGGACCAATTTGATCAAAACGCAGTTAAATTCATTCAAAGGAATTTTTATGTTGATGACGGACTTGTGAGTGTAAGGACAGAAGCTGAAGCCATCCAGCTCATCAAAGAAGCAAGAGCACTTTGCAGCACAGGCAAACCTAGACTACATAAGTTCATTTCTAACAGCAAAGAGGTGTTGAAGTCAATTCCAAAAGAAGAATGTGCTGAAGGTGTCCAAGATCTAAACATGACTTTGGAGGAACTACACACAGCAAGAGCTTTAGGAGTTCATTGGTGTGTATCCTCTGATGACTTCCAGTACAGAGTTTCAGTCAAAGAATGTCCAAAGACCAGAAGAGGACTGTTGTGTGCAGTAGTGTCTATCTATGACCCAATGGGGTTCATAGCACCCTTCATTCTCAGTGGGAAACAAATCCTGCAACAACTGTGTCAAGAAAGGGTTGATTGGAATGTGCCACTCCCAGAAGGGCCACCGTGGGAGACATGGCTAGAAGATCTCCCAAACCTGGCGAATGTTAAAATCACAAGATGCTACATACCAACAAACTTCACAGAAGTCAAGCAGTATGAACTCTACCACTTTTCAGATGCTAGCATCATAGGCTATGGAAAATGCACTTATCTCAGAGCAGTCAATAGCGATGGAGATGTTCACTGCTCGTTAGTCATGGGAAAACCACACGTTGCACCCACAAGGATCACCACAGTGCCTCGTCTTGAGTTATCTGCCGCAGTTTTAGCAGCAAGAGTAAGTGTGATGCTCAGAAATGAGCTTGAGATAGAGGAGCTTAAAGAATACTTTTGGACAGATTCAAAAGTTGTTCTTGGGTATACTGTATAAATAATGACGCAAGACGGTTTCATGTTTTTGTTGCAAACCGAATTCAGAAAATGGAGTCCGTTACCGACCCCAAGCAATGGCACTTTGTACGTTCAGAAGATAATCCCGCTGATCATGCTTCACGAGGATTAACAGTCAAACAGCTTATCACTTCGAATTGGTTCAAGGGTCCAGACTTTCTCTGGAAAGAGAAGTTACCTTTAAGTGATGTGATGGTGGGAGAAATCGACTACAATGATCCAGAACTTCGAAAGGCCCAGGTGCTGAACACCAAGGCAAAGGAAGAAAGGACATTGTTAGACCGCCTATCAAAGTTTACAGACTGGAAAAGAGCAGTCAAAGCCATTGCTCGTCTCAAGCGTCTTGCTAAGGAGATAAAAGGCCTCAAACCCAAACAGAATGAATCTACCAGTGTTAAAGAGAGACAGGAAGCAGAACTTTTCATTATCAAATTGGCTCAAAGGGAAGCATTCAAAAGTGAAATTAAAGATTTACAGCAAGGAAAGGATATAAAATCTAATAACAGAGCAAGTAAATTGCTCCAGTTAAGTTCATTCTTAGATGAAAATGGTGTGCTTAGAGTTGGAGGACGTTTGAAAAGATCAAGCCTCCACCCGCATTTTAAGCATCCAGCTATTGTGCCAAAGGCCAGTCATATTTCATCTTTGCTCATCAAGTACTATCATGAGAAGGTGCATTATTAAGGCAGAGGAATGACTGTTAATGAGTTGCGAGCCCATGGAGTATGGGTCATAGGATGCAGCAGTGCTGTCTCTACACATATTTTCAAATGCACAACATGCAGAAGGTACAGGAGATGTACACAAGATCCAAAAATGGCAGAATTACCGGAAGAAAGAATGGAAATAACACCCCCATTCACATATTGTGGTATAGATTGCTTCGGACCATTTTATGTGAAGGAAGCGCGAAAGGAACTGAAGAAGTATGGTCTTCTTTTCACCTGTATGTGCTCTAGAGCTATACATGCTTGATGACCTTACCACAGATGCATTCATAAATGCATTGCATGCTTTTATCGCAATAAGAGGGCATGTAAGACAGCTAAAATGTGATTAAGGTACCAACTTTTTTGGTGCACAAAGAGAGTTCACGAATGCAACAAAAGACCTGAATCAAGAACAACTGACAGAACATGGCTGTGAGTTTGTAATGAATTTTCCATCATCAGACAGATAAGAATAATCAGAATTATTCTCACAGCAATCCTTGATCAGTCTTCAAAGAGACTTGACAGTGCCGCACTCAGAACTTTTCGGTATGAAATGATGGCTATTGTAAATAGTAGACCCCTGACAACAGAACACTTAAATGATCCAACAAGTCTTGAACCTCTTACTCCAAACCACATACTTATGATGAAGTCTCATGTAACATCACCCCCACCTGGTCAGTTTGTCAGTCAGGATCTGTACTTGCGCAAAAGATGGTGTCAGGTACAGTTTTTGGCAGATGAATTCTGGACAAGGTGGAAGAAAGAGTATCTCCTTAATCTTCAGTCTAGATCCATATGGCAAAGGGATAGGGGAATCGCAAAAGTTAATGATGTTGTCATCTTGCAAGAGGACAATTCCCGAAGAAATCACTGGAAATTGGCTAAAGTAGCAGAGGTGTATCCCAGTTCTGACGGAAGAGTCAGAAAGGTGAAGCTATTAGTTAGTGACCACCATAGACAGTCAGGGTAGACGCACATCTAAGGCAACCTATCTTGATAGACCTGTACATAAAACCAGAGGAACCACGGTGTCACGTATTTCTTGGAGAGAGTGAAAGAAGCTATGCTTCCTGTAATATATCAGAAAATATATGCTCATATATGCACTGTCGTATTTATACTGGCTTTAATAAAAGAGAACATGTTCAACTTCATGATGAGCTCGTTGAGAATCAGCTATTTATTGTAGACTGTTTGACGCGATGTTCTTCTCATACATTTCCGTGCAGCACAGTGCATTATTAACCTCCTGAAGCGCAGCTTCACTGGACCTCTATCGCCCTGTACAGAAGAGCTTTTATTACTGCAGAGAAGCTGGACGGTTATTGGATAAATGCACCAAATTGTTCAGCGTCTCTGGGAGTGAATGGAGCAGTGGGCGGGCCATGACACTGGGCTGCTGCATGACGATTGGAGGAGTTGTCTAAAGGGCAGAACCCCTTTTTGATTGACAGCATGTTTTAAGCATACACCGGCAGTGTATACTTAAAAGTGAATCAGCAAATAAGGGGAATTACAGGGAATTTACAGAAACATTAGTTAAATATGACTCTGTCTCGGCCACACAATTGTAGTCATCAGCTGTGTTTTCTGGTATGTCCCACTCAATCCAAAATGACTTGATCTCTACTCTCGCAGCCACTGTTTCTCACATTATCAAAGGTGAAATTCAGACTGCTCCTTTTCTGCATGGCAGGTGGATGAAGCAGCTGACATATCTTGCCATGCCCAACTGTCTGTCATTGTTAGATATGTGGATACTTCAGGTAAAATTCATGAGCGCTTCATTGGATTTTTGGATGTGTCAGGAAGTCGAGATGCTCAGTTAGTGTTTGAAGTTTTAAACGAGAACATGCAGGGCTACAGTTTAAGAGAAAAACTTGGCACAAACCTATGATGGGGCTGCTGTCTTTGCTTCATCTCTCAATGGCCTACAGGCCAAAGTTATAGTAATAGCCCCTAGTGCAATGTTTGTGCATTGCTATGCACACTGACTGAACCTGGTGTTGTCCCAGGGTGCTAAATGCTTGCCTGAATCAAGAATATTTTTTTGTATCTCTCTCTGGGTTTACCACATTTTTTTAAAGTCCACAAAACACCAAGTCTTTTCTTGAGTCTGCAGGGTCTTGCCCAGAAACACTCCTACTCGATGGAATTTCACATCACAGATAGTGAGCACTGTGGCAAACAATTATGATGGCATGGATGATGACACATTAGATGCAACCAAGACTTCATAATGAAACTGGAGGATTTTGAGTTTGTGTTCATGTTGTACACATATGAACAAATCTTCTCTGAGACAGATGTTGTATTTGATATTGTCCAGCAAAGGGCTATGGATGTTCTTTACTTCAAAAACAGAATTGAGTCTCTCCTTGCTTTTGCCAAGGAGAAGAGGTCAGAGGAGGCTTATCAAGCAGTTTATGCAAAAGCAGCAAATCTCACATCAGACCCTCGAAATGAACCTAGGAGAAAGCGCCATCTGTCAGGATCCCCAGGATATACATGGCCATCCTAGACAATCTCACGGAGCAGATTTCTCAGCGTTTTTCAAATTTGGAAAGCATGAGCTTCTTAGAACTAGTCAATTTAGGGAAATTTGAATGAGACAAGTGTTTCCAGAGGAGGCATTTGAAAGTGTCTGGAAAAGTTATGGCCATTTCTTTGACTCAAGGAGACTGAGATCTGAACTTCAAGTACTATATTCAGATCGTGACTTACAGGGGAGCAGGGGTAAGCTGTGTGATTTCTTGGTGTTTTTTAAAGACATGGAGTTTGATGCAATGTCTCAGCTATACCAGGTGTTGTCGTTAGTAAAGTACATTAGCAAATGTAGAGAGAAGCTTCTCCTGTTTAAAATGGGTTAAGTCATACACCTGCAACACGAGGGGCCAAGATCGTTTGAGCAACCTTGCTCTCCTGCCCATTGAGAGGAAACTGGTTAAGTCCCTGGAAAAGATGGCCAATTGGTACGACAGGGTCACAGACCATTTTCTGCAAAAGGAACAGGGCAGAATTCATGTACAACTAACATAGTGAATTTTATGATGTAGGCCTAATATGAGCTTCCCCTGTTTGAAAGACTAGCAGCCGCCACTGGACTAAGGGTGTACCCCAAGACCTGAAATATGCATACACTTAGAGGGTGGAGAGTTGAGGGAGCTGGAAAGAGACGAAGATAAGGCAGGTGGAGGAACAGGGAAGGAGACCTGATAGAGGAAGATGCAAGGGAGAAACTGATGGGTGGTATAAATCAAAGAGAGTGATGGAGTTATGAGAGATGAGGAAGACAACATCATGCTGGAGGGTACCTGCGTGATCCTGAGGAGGACTTCCGGTTACCTGGGGCAGACATAGGGGCAGGTAGCCTCTCTCTCAATGTGGATGAAGAACTTGGCAGAACGGCAGGCCTGCAGGCATGAAACACACATAAACACAGACGGACAGACAGACAGAGACAGACATGTGCGGAGTCATATGACATGCCAAACATGACATAAAAGACGGAGGCTCAATGAAACAGTAGCCCCGTTTACATGGACACTTTTTTTCAATCAGATTGAATTTAATCAGATTAAAGGAACCCAACCGGACTGTCTACATGAGCGTCAAATAAAGAGATCTGCGTTTGTTCCATGTTTACATGTTCCAGCCATTTAATCTGATCGTACATTATTTTGACAAGCGCTGTGGTAGGCCTAGGCTACTTTTCTTGTACAGAAAAAGAGAAAATGCTCTGTCTGAACCTCTGAGGCTTGTTTATCCCGCCTCCGTAGCGTGATTAAAAAGTCTCTTGTTTATTTACCTCAGCATCGGCTTGTGCACTTCCATTAAAAGTCAGTGTTTCGGATTTTACGCCCATCTAATCTCTCCACGATATTGAACTGTTTTAATGTATCCAATAAAAACATTTTTTTAGTACAGGCCCACTCATTTTTTGTCCACTGCTGCACCTGAGGTAAAATCACTAAACTGGGTTAAACTCTACTTGGCTACTAGCTAGTAGCTACCTGCCGCGAGCCTACACACATGCGCAGAAACAAGGGAAGTATTCTAATAATTAACTAATAATCGGTTTGCCTGTTTACATGAGTAGTTTCGTCTATCGATTGGATTAAAAGAAAGGTCTAAACCACCTCTTTTAATCAGATTGAAAATTTAAACCAATTACTTGAACCGTTTACATGAGACGTTTCCGTAATCAATCGGATTAAAAGTGAAAAAATTGTGTCTATGTAAATGGGTCTAGTGATACCTCATCTCTTACAAACTAAATACACAGGTATATGTAAAGATAAATAGAACGCACCTGTCACAGTCTGGCTTAAAATACAGCATTTCATTTAATGTTAGTAATCACTCATCCAGGTCACAGTGACTAAGGGTAATATCACTTTTTATGAATTTCATAGATTTCAAATTATTTAAGTGAGGCACAGAACAAACTTTTATTTAGTCATTATTTGTTCTAGAACATTGGTTCCTAAACCTCTGCTTGAATACCCAAACGATTCAATATATGGAGTATGTTTGGTAGCAGTCAAAGCACCGGTTTAGAACTATCATTATTTTTTTATTGGACTTTATTATTTGTAACCCACAGGTGACAATCCACAAATATGTACCATAATCCACAAATATTTCACTATCTACAAATATGTATTTTAAAAATGTATATTGTTTAAAATCATATCCACAAAAATATGGAGCTACTTGTACTGTTGTGATCGTGTGACGGCGAGCGAGCAGGGTGCGGGGAAGCAGGATCAGGGAGACGGGAGTTCAAACGAAAAGGGTTTATTTAGGGGAACGGGCGAAACACGGCATGGCACATGAAGGGGTTGGACAATCATCATGACATGTACACTTATGGATCACATTCTGTCTATTTGTGGATCGTGTTCCTATTATTTTTGTCCACTTTGTACTGTAGCTAATCTGTAGAAAAAAAATCACAATTGCATCACTATCCACAAATATGTATTTTTATTAGTGTTGTATAAAATCATATGAACAAAAATATGGAGCAATTTGTATACCTGAAATGGGTTTTGCACATTTGTGGATCACTTCCCATGTATTTGTGGATCACGTGACATTTGTGACTCCGTTCCTATTTATTTGTGGATTTTTGTCCAATTTGTAATGCAGCTGGAGCCTCATGTATAAACTTTGCGTACGCACGAAAATGTTGCGTACGTTCGTTTCCACACTCACGTCGAGATGTATAAAAACGAAGCTTCGCATACCGACACGCACATTCTCACGGCAGCTCCAGACACGGCGTATGCAAGTTTCTGCTCGGTTTTGTAAATGGACGGCACCCAGTGGCAAATCATAGCTACTGTGGTTTCCCTTTTTAAACTTAAAATCATGACGCTGACTTTATCCAGTACACCGACATTGATTGTATGTTGTTTAAAAATATACGGCACCTGATTTTAATCAATTTGTAACAATAAATTGGTGAAGAAAATGACCGAACTATTACAACTACCATGGCAGCTCTTGAGTTATTGGAAGACATAGCTTATGGAATTAGAATTAGAAGAGAGCGCGTATTCAGGGATCATAGTGATTTCTTGGCCCATGATGATGACTGGCTTCTAAGTTGATTCAGATTTCCAAGAGCAATCCTTTTGGAGCTGTGTGCTGAACTGGGGACAGCATTACAAAGGCAGACAATGAGGAATTGCGCTATACCTGTTTCTTTACAAGTTCTGTCCACTCTCGGGTTCTTAGCCACAGGTGCTTTTCACCGAGAACTTGCCGACCGATCGGGTATTTCTCAGTCAACACTAAGTTGCGCCATGCCAGCTGTATGGGACGGCATAATCCGCTTAATTGTCACCCAGATATATAAAATTTCCTTACACTGTGGTTGATCAGGCAAACATTAAAGCGCAATTTGCAGCGATGTCCGGTTTTCCCAATGTAATCGGAGCCATCGACTGCATGCACATTGCTATTAAGGCACCTTCAGAGAACGAATTAGCTTATGTAAATAGAAAGCACTTTCACTCTATTAATGTACAAATTATGTGCAATTCGAACATGCGTCTCATTAATGTCGTGGCTAGATGGCCTGGCTCAACACATGATTTGTTTATTCTCAGAACAAGTAGTGCTGGAAACAAACTTGAAAATGGGGTGGTTTACGTGATGGCTAGCTGCTCGGTAAGAAGATTTTTCCCATTTTATAATTTGGCCCAATATTGTAAGCTTTGCTTGATTTAACAATTTGACAATTCCTTAGGGGACAGTGGTATACCCACTGAAGTCGTGGCTTCCCACGCCACTCGCAATCCCACAGCATGAACAAAAGCGGCACTATAATGATGCCCAGTCTCGGGCGTTATAATGATGCCCAGTCTCGGGCTCGGGTGGTGGTAGAGCGTCAGCAGGGGTGCCCAATACATCTACTGGTCGATCGCAAAGGTAGTCTTAGTACATCATATGGCATAAAAAATAGAGAATGGATGACGCATTCAACTGCACCAGCTGCTACAAAACTCTAGAAAGCTACCGAGTTTCCTAGTCCAAGTTATTTCTAGTAAACTTAAGAAAGGGTATAAAAATGAATGGGGGAGCTGGACCAAGTAAGAAGCCAAAAACCTACCACTTCCATACGGAATGGGAGGAAGACTGTTTTTTTCCATCATGTCATATTCGAAGTGCGTTCGCCTCATCTGTCAGCCTACCATTGCAATTCAGAAGAATGGAAATGTGGAGCGGCATTTTTGGACTGTTCATAAAAGTACGACATTAACTTCCCTCTGAAAAGCAAGCTGAGAAAGAGACAGGTGAAGGATCTAAAATCCCAGATTAATTCAAAAATACTTTATCCCAAAGGGAATTATTATTATTATTATTATTATTAATAATAATATCATTCATTTTGACTTGGTCATTTATAAGTAGCTCTCAAGCTGAAAAAATGTGGGCACCCCTGGCTTAAAGGCAGTTGGCGCTGCCTGGACAAGACCGGTGCGGTGCTGCTATACAGTCCACAAAAAGTGTCTCCCCAATCATTGCAGCAACTCGTTGCTCATAGGGTGTGAGACTGGGAATTCCGCTACCTCCGCCTGTGGTGTTAAGACTCTTACGGTGAGCGGCCACTCGTTTTTTCATGTAGACTTTAATATCCAACCACTTCTTTTTAATTTCGGCTACCGTGTGAATTTCGGAACCAACACTTTTAACTGACTCCGCCACACTGTGCTATTCTGTCAACTTTCGTTTATTGCTGATGCCACTACTTAAACCACCAAATAATATCACTTTTCTTGTCTTGATTTCTGTTAACATGACCTCCACTTCGCACTCGCTGAAATACTTCTGTTTCCCACGTAGTTTATCCATTGTTGTTTAAGAAAAACATAGAACAAAGT
>JAODLD010000373.1:0-11961 GCA_026781065.1 Mormyrops boulengeri | reverse complement strand
TGATCGGGAGGGGTTCCTCCCGATACTCAGCGGGGAGCGGAGCGGCAGCGAGAGTGCAAGCCCGGAGCGGGATTACCCAGGTTGGTTCCGGGCGTTCTCCCTTTCGCCTCTTCTTTCGCCTCCGGGTGGCAGTGGTGGGCAGCGACAGAGTGCTCGGGCTCTCGCTGGTTGGCGGCGACGGGGGGCTCCAGGCGATCATCCTCGGCGGGAGCCTCTTCTCCATAACGCCGTCCAGTAGCCGCTGAATGTTAGCTTGTGGACTGGCTCATCTCCATGAGGAGCCACCAACTGTTGCTGGCTATATCAGTCAGTCCGGGGTCCTCCTGGACCTCCGGTTGGCTCATCCAGTCCCTTACCTCTTGGAGGAGACTGAGGCGTCGCTCCTTGATCTCCGGAGGTAGTTCGCCGAGATCTGTCATTCTGTCACGCTGCGTGTCCGGCGAGCAGGGAAGAGGCGAGCAATCCATAGTTTGCGGGGCAAACGGGGTTTATTCCAGGGAGAATCGACAGACAGGGAACACCAGGCATGCACATCGATAACACTACATCAATGACAGATCTGGGGAAGACTGACCCGGACACGGACTAAATACATAAGGTAACGAGCAGGAAACTGACAACAGCAGGTAAACGGGAGGATTCCACACGAGGTTAATGAGGAGGCGTGGTCCACAGGAGGGTGATCGGGGCTGGGCGTGACACCGCCGTTCGGAACATATCTCGTTTGTAAGTAGAGGAGTTTCTGTTAATTACATTTTAAGGAGCTTCCCTAAGCAGAACTGAACCTTTTCTTTTATTGATTTTTAAGTAACCGATTTCACCTGACTTCAACCACCTATTTGATATTATTGAGATGATATTACATCGTGGCGTTGGTTGGACCGGGGCATCGGAGGAGCAGAGAGAAACTTGGAGACTCACTTGCAGGGGAGAACACACTCTTTATTAGCAGCCCTGAAAAGGACTACATCAGGCACCCAACGAGCACTGAACCAATAACATATAGTAAACACAAGGTTCTCAGACGCCGAACTGTAAGATGCATACACGGTGGGAGATTTAAGTAAGCTAATTACACACGAGGATCGGACCAGGTACACACAAGACACGGGTAAACACACACGCAACAATAAAGGAAATGTAACCATTAACATTAACAACAATACAACAAGGGCTAATTACAACTGCACACGGGGCATGCTGGGACATGCGTCCCGCCGGTGCTACAGTATGTTGCCACATAGATGATATTATGACTTATGCAGACGTCATTCTTTTGAATTATTTTGAATATTCATGTTTTATAAGTTTCATTCAGTGTTTTTTAATAAATAAATGTAAATGATGTAAGCCCACCATGTAGCACACAGACCATCACAAACCTAAAAGCACTCCCCTTGGTGGCCTGCTGCCCCATGGCAGGCCTGTTCCTCCAACTGGGGAGCTACTTCCTACCACAAGATGAGCAGCGATAAATTACAGAGTCAAGGGCACACAGCTGTCAAATATCACCTGTGCAAAAATCCATAGAAGAATGAGAGAACATGAACTTTCTTTCCACAAGACCTATATGTACAGCTGTTCTTTAAAATGTATTTATTTTTAATGATGTAGCTGAGTGAAGATTCTACCTCATATATAGTTACTTTTCCAGCAGTGTCACAGATCAAACCTGCTCCTTTTCTAACATGGGTTTTGCTCAAATCAAGGTATTGGGGATAAAAGCATGATATCTGTTAAAGAGATTGCAACAGAGATCTTACAGGGTTTTTTTACAACTAATTATAAAATGTCTGGTGTTTTTTTTTTGGATAAATTCTTTAAATATCTATCTATTCCTTCATCTTCCAGCATTTATCCAGTATCTGGCTGCAGAGAATCTGGAGTCTACTCCTTTATATATGTCCATAACATTTAATAACAAATAAGTGTGTATAACCAAAATTATCACGTTTAGTCTACATGGTGTACAGAGGGATCCATAGTTCAATGGAATATCTTGTATGATAAAATGATGGTTCACAAGAGAGGGAGCTAAAGAACATTAACATCTTTGAATAATGGAAAAAATACGACAGGGGATTAATAACTCAAAATGGCGGCCAAGTTGGAATGAAAACAGCATTAAAAATAAGAAAAATGCACCATGCCCAGATTTTATGAGAAGGAAGGCTGAGCAGTGTCCTCAATGTAATCAAACGTCTCACAAGGAGAGTTTCAAAAAAGCTATAAAACTAAGCCTTGCGTCTGGCCAACTCATGAGCTGGCGTTAGGATCGGAGCCAAAGCGAGACAGCAGTGTTTTGGACAATGTATGAAATGCTGGTGATGGTACAGCAAAAGAAACTTTGCGTATTTATATCAACACCGGAAAATCAAAATATCAGCGATTCATCAGTAAGACTCAAAGTCAGAAAAAAACCATGGCATTTGTAATAGAACATTACAGCTAATTTCATGTATAATTTTTCTTCCTTGGTGTCCTCTACACTAATCAATCCTAGGACACTCAAAGGAGGCCAATTAATCTTTGCTATCATCCTAGAGAAAGGGACATGTCTCTTACAATAAATTCCAGGAAACAACACTCAATCATGGTGCCGTGCAAGCATGTAGGTGAAGTGTTTTTTGTCCTCCTTGTCCTCCTCGTAGGGCCCTTTAGCTTGTTGAGGCTCACTCGAACATCTGACGGCTTCATCCTCTGTCATGTGACCATCGGCTGTGCTTCTGGGTGAGGTGTCACTAAAAGCATGGACGGCAGTACGTTGATTCTCCCTATGCTCTTTCTCATCTTATGAGTATCACACTGTGTACATGAAACTCATTAGATTTATATTACATGAAGTTACTTAGCTGATGCTCTTTTTTGAAGCAACTTACAACTTTCTGACCAGTTTAAACAACTGGATTTTTTACTGCAGATATTATGTACATGGGTACCACAGACGGGCCCCGCCTAGCTAACATGTTACTTTCTGCCTGTTTGTCCGTTTCTACAAACCAATTGATGTTCAGACATCAGAAAGCAGTGAAAAGGTGTGATTCTGTCTGAGACATTGTTCCCCACCATGCACTTAACATGTGTTCAGTTTCAGTAAAAAAAAAAATCCAATATCTGGTTCCATAATTATTGGGTGCTGTTCATGGCATAGCATAGTTCTACTTAGTTCTTACCATCAGAAACTGCAAAATAAGCTCTTATACTGCATGATCATCTCTCATTCCATGATGCAACATTTCTGCTGAGATGGCTGTCATCTATATTGGCAGGCACGTGTATTTTTCACGTGACTTATCATCTATATTTGCAGGCACATGTATTTCTCAGATGTCTTTTGAAGTAGAGTTGCCTTTCTTCATGGCACTTTCATTGACCAGACTTGGGGCTGTCTGGAGACGAGCCGATGATAGCATTTTCCATCTTCAGCAAACAGATGGAAATTAACGGATTTTCTTGTGAAGGAATAGTGTCAAATTTATGTATAACTGATTCAGACCCTCTTTGACTCAGGATGATCAGGATGACATGCCACCCAAGTGAGTGAATTTGTTTTGTCCGTTACATTTCTGCATTCTGCATTGTTCAATTTCTGTTTCACTTTTCATTGTTATTATACAATATTTTGGAGAAAGTCAACATGTACAATCAAAGGAGTACAGGAAATGTCTTGATGTACATAATAACATCGGCCACTTGAACAGATGGGTTTTTTAAATATTTTATGGCACGAACAATTATGCACTGGAAAATGCGTGGTATGCTTCCATTTATGCCAAACAAGCGGTCACACTTCACTTCCGGCGTCACCAGATTGAGCCTAATGGGCAGGGCTTAGGTGTGAAAGCAAGCAGGATCACCGCTGTATCCTTATGCAGTTGTTATGCAATTGAAAATGCCAGTAATAATCATCTGTGGACTTCAAAGAAGTATGAGCTTTTGAAAAGTTCAATTTTAGTATTTTAAAATGAAACATAAAAGTAAAATAACAGAACTGAAACAAACAGATGTGGACAAATGTGTTCGTACCCTTACAGCTCATTGAAATGATGCTTCATTTCTCCTGAAAAGTGATTCAATTAAAAGCAATTGTCTAATGTATACCTGCATGCCTTTAGTATGTGATAGAGTAAACCAATAAAATTGTGAAAAGAAATGATTTGTTTATTTTACAAAGATATGCTACAATAGTATGGACAGATTTGTCGGTACCCCTAAACAGACTATTTATCCTTGCATTACTGTCATGTTTCAAAGTGTTTAACCTTAATGAGTATCACTGGTGCCTTCAAGCTTTTCATCAGCCATTCAGCCTGTTTAAAGGGAAAGAACATGCTACTGTATTATTTGGTATCATTGTGTGAACCACACTGAAAATGGCCAGAGAGAGCAAAGGAGGGAGCTGTCTGAGGAGCTCAGAAAGAAGATTATAGATAACTATGTTAAAGGTAAAGGCTACTAGATCATCTCCAAGCAGCTTCATGTTCCTGTGACCACAGTTGCCAATATTATTGAAAAGTATAAGGTTCATGGGACTGTAGCCAACCTCCCTGGATGTGGATGCAAGAGGAAATGCAACTCCAGGTTGATCAGAAGGATAGTGCGTTCGGTAGAAAAAGAGCCCAGGAAACCATCCAAAACCATTCAAGCTGAGCTCCAAGGTCAAGGTATGTCACTTTCTGATCGCACCATCCGTCGCATTTTGAACAATAATGGGCTCCATGGAAGAAGACCCAGGAGGGCTCCACTATTGACAGAAAAACATAAAACAGCCAGAGTGGAATTCGCTGAAATGCATGTTGCCAAGTCCCAGTGTGTCTGGGAGAATGTCCTTTGGACTGATGAGACAAAACTGGAGCTTTTTGGCCAGCTCCATGTTTACAGAAGGAAAAATTAAGCTTTAAAAGAAAAGAACACCATACCTACTGTGAAACATGGAGGGGGCTCGGTGATGTTTTGGGGCTGCTTTACTGCATCTGCCATGGGGCACCTTGAATCTGTGCAGGGCACAATGAAGTCTCAAGGCTACCAAGGCATCCTGGAGTGAAACATGCTACCCAGTGTCAGAAAGCTGAGTTTCAGTCACAGG
Organism: Mormyrops boulengeri; assembly: GCA_026781065.1. Taxonomy (NCBI): domain Eukaryota; kingdom Metazoa; phylum Chordata; class Actinopteri; order Osteoglossiformes; family Mormyridae; genus Mormyrops; species Mormyrops boulengeri. The sequence goes on along the minus strand of JAODLD010000373.1, from coordinate 6,875 downwards.
TCATGGGTCCTCAAACAGGATAATGACCCAGACATACAGTTAAAACATACAGCATGGTCCTCCATGAGCCTAGATCGTAAACCAATTGAATGTCTATGGAAAGATCTGAAGATTGCAGTGTAGAGACACCACCCTTCAAACCTGAGACAGCTTGAGCAGTTTTCTCAGGAAGAGTGGGTCAAACCACCTGTTGGCAAATGCAGACGTCTCATTGTGAAGTACAGAGATCGCTTGTCGGCAGTGAATGCTGCAAAAGGTGGTGCCACAAAACATTAAATTAAGGGTACCATCTTTTTTGTCCGTGCCATTTTCATTTGTTTAATTATATAAAATATTCACCTGAATCAATCAAAAGCAAAGTCTGATTTGTGTTAAAATGGAATACACAATAAGGGATGCCATTTAACTTCTGTCATTTTCAAGTTATTTCAGAGATAGTTGTGTTTTAGTGGTTTTTGTGGAAGGGTACCAACAAATTTGTCCACGTCTGTATAAGCTGATTTTGCCCCTATTTAATCTGAGTAGGCTAAATTAAGCAAAAAGTGCCCTGAATTTACATTGAATGGCTTGATTTATTCATTAATTTGTAGTGCATGCATCTCACCCTTTTAACTCCTGTTATGTTGAAACTTAATGACACCTCTTATGTTTGGGCTGGCATGTGGCACTGCAGGCTAAGCCTTTGTGTCTGTGATGAGTTGTCTTTTCAAACCCTGGCCTCAGCAGAATAGCCACATGTCTGTGGACTGTAAGTCCATACACTGACCCCCAAGCTTGTTCTCAGCTGTGTATGTGTCTGCATGTCTCATGGAGAGCTGGATGGGGCTAGTAAAAAGAGAATTTCCCCAAGCGGGTTAATAAAATATCATTCTAAATTCACCCCATAAACTTGAGAAATATTAAAAGAAAAATTACTTTTCCAAAATGTGTCACCCTTTTAAAGCAAGCCATTCAGATATGCAAGATATTCAGAAAATATAAAGAAATTTGTTCACTATATTTATTGAGGATATTACAAACAAATCATCCCCTTAGCCTATTTGCTTTGCATGGTTAATTTCCATCATTGCTTTCAATTTGATTGCCATGTTGTACAGGCCTCTTAATTGTTTCTTGTGGTGCACAGGTCTTTGCACCTTTTCAGCCACAGTTTTGATAATGCATGGTAAATTCCAATTCATTTGCTTAAGTTGAAATTGAAATTGGAATTTCTCCCTGGTCTAGGGAACCAGCACTGAAATTAAAACTGGAACTACAGAAAACAGAATTCGACTCCACTAATTATATTATAGATTATTGTTCAGAATAATTATAATGTTTTAAACTTGATTAAAAACACATTACCCAGAAACCATGCATTCATGGGTCATGTTTTCCTTAAAAAAAAGTTCACTTGCCTCTGCCTGTGTTGAAAATGATCCTTTACTATGTGGAACCAAAGCACCAGTCTCACAATTTCGACCCAGACACAGGTGATTTTTTTAATTACTCATTATTTTGAGGTAAGCAGCAGTGTGTGGATCAGTGGGTTAGGATGCTGTATCTGTGATCAAAATATTGATGGTTTTAAATCCCAGCATCAATCAAATGATGGGCCCTTGCCCAAGGCCCTTAGCCCCTGAATTGCTCCAGGGACTGACTGACCCAGCTTTCTCAAAAAAATGATTCTTTCATTTTCAGTTCCTGCTATGCCCCCCACAGGGGGGTTGTGCCAGTCAATTTAGATATATATGCCCATGCCTACCCAATACTTAGTAGAAATGTAACATAAATTTTTCAGTCAACCAATAATGTGCCTACATTGACTATGAATAACATATTGTTAAACTTGCAGTCAAGGTAATCTGACTAATGAACAAGCTTCCTCAACAAGGTTATCTATGTATTTTTTATGCCTTGTGTGTGGGGATGTCGGAGGCGTATGGAAATCCTAAGAGATTCAGGGGGCCCAGCACTTGATAGAGGCCCTTGAATGCATAAAATTATACGTAAAATTTGGTGGGGGCGGGGGGGCGAGGTGACATTTTATCATGGGCCCAGAATTTCCAGGTATGCCCCTTTTGAATGCTTTTGAAATGCTGCCATCCCACCATTTTGGTCTGCACAACGCCCCTGGCTCCCTGTATATCTGTGCACCCTGATCCTGCCTCCCTATCGCTCTCTGTGTAGGTTTCTTATGGCGTGTTGTTTTTTTAGTTCCTTGTGTTTAAGTCCAAATAAAGCCCCTTTCTATCCATCCTCCAGCTGCATCTGGATTTGCTTCCCCTTCAGACGTGACATTCAAATCCACATCGGGAGCCACACAAATCTCGGTTATACAGTTATACTGCTTGTATGTCAGTTATACATCATTCCGCAATTCCTTCAAATTCTTGTTTTTATTTCATTTACTTTACATAAGCTATTAATCTACCTGAACATTACCTTCAATATTTTATTATATTCTGGAATGGAAACATGTATCACTACTTATAATCTGACATATTTGCTAAGGGGACCTACCAAAAATGTAATTACACAGTTGTTCATTAAATGCAACTTCTTGAAATTCCAATTCAATTCCAATTCTGCTTCCTATTTTTTTCCATTTCCGACTCCAATTTGAGTCCTAAATCCCTAAAATCCTAAAAATCCCTAAAATCCCTAAAATACTAAAAATCCTAATACCTAAAATCCCACCTTAAGGTGGTTATCATGCAAACATGGTTTGCACACTTTTGTAGAACTGACCTTTCCACTGCCCATCCCAATGTACTAGCAAACACTATGCCGAGGTCCCCTTTGATCCAACCTCATTTCTTGCTTTTTTCTTCACCCTCCTCTCACACCTTCCACCCATCATCCCTGTCCTTTTTATGGAGCTGCCTGACAGCTGCTTGTCATGTGGCTATTGTTCTCTGGTCTTTGGTGGTCCCTGCAATACTCCATTTTTACTTGAGCAGCTTGCACAGCTCTCCACCTTGAAATGTTTCTTTTTTTGCAACATGCTTGCTTAGGGACTTTCTGTCCCTTTCTGTTTACCCTGCTCTTCCTACCTTTTCATTTCTGTCCTTTAGCTTTTCTTTCCCAAATTTGCTTCCTATCCTCACACAGTTGCACAGTGCAAATTAAAAATGCACAATTAAAATGCCTGTGGATATGACTTACCACTGTCATTGCGCTGTGTCTGCCCACACATTCAAGGGTGAATGAGGGACAGACAACCTTTTAATACAAAATTCCTCTAAATTCAGGAAACGCCACATGGTCTGTTCCGCTCATGTCCTTTGTTGTTCATAATCGGCTTAATCCAAGGGGGTTTTATAAACGTGTAATACCCTTATATACAGTTATGTATTTTAAGAATGCAAATGAGTGAAACAACGTAAACGATGGAGCTGCATCGCATGAACTGCCACAGCTAATGTCCCTAAGAGAGGACTGTGATTTGGACTGGGACCAGTCTGCCCGGGGGTTTGCGCTCTCCAGCACAGCCAAGCTTTCCCATCAAGACCCTCCTAAAAAGCCCACAGTTTTGCTCTTGGGACTGATGCCCCAATAGTGGGGTTTCACTGGCTTTGCTTGCTGTCAGAGGAGAAATGTAAGACAGCAGGACTTTTAGTGATACGGTTGATGAGATTTTCTGCATTAGAGAGATTCACTCATCAATGCCCATGCCAAATGTGTCCCTCTGCATCAGCACAATTGCACTTTGGTGTTTAAAGAAATGTTTAGGATGGGAAATCGCATGCCTTCCTTTTGTCAGAGCTGCACTAACCAACACAAATTGCATTGAAATATCCTTTTATTACATTTAATGGCTGCTCTTTTTCCAAAGAATCTTAAAAACTTTATCCATTGCAACCGGAGTAAATCAAGTGGCAAGACCCCATATAGATGATTCCTGGCGAGGTCATGCTCTAAACCATTACACCACCATTGTTCTTTATTATTGTCTGTGAATGGCTTCTGCCTACCCTGCTGTATCATATAATAGAATTATGTTTATGTATTTAATTATCGGTTTATTCTAATAATACTATTCAGTTTTTCTCTCTGCTAAGTAATGTATCCATTATCTCTTCCATCAGTCTTTAACGCAAAAATCATGTCACGTAGTTAAAACAATTAATTATTTAATGTAAACAGTTTATGCTATCAAAATGATACTGTTCATGAAAAATATTATTTAAAAAGATACTTTTTAGCCATTGGTGTCATTTTAATAACTGATATCTATGTTTCTTTGACAAAAATACAGGCAATGGAGGTAAATGCAGTAGATAAGTTAAAAGTCAAAGAAAAATATTTGCGCTGCCTCGTTTAGCCAATGGCGGACGGGAGTGGGCAGGGCGACGGCGTTTGACGGAGAGCCATAAGTTGAGAGAGGAGAACTGGTACAGAGCCTCAGTTAGATAACAGCGGCTGACTTGCGACCATTGGGAGATATTTCATACATTTATATTTATACTATAAAATACAGATTTTTCTATTTTCATATATAACGGACGCTAACCGACAATCGTGTTGTACTTTTAATAATAAATAAAGAACAATATTGACATCTTAATGAAATATAATTAAAACGATAAAGTAGAAGTAATAACTGTAAAAATAATAATTAACAGTAGGCACAGCTTAGAGCATCTCGTAGGTTGTCTGTGCCGCTGCATGTTGTTACACGTATTATATTAGTAATGTAATAAGTACGTACGAGGCAGAAATGGAACAGCAATACATTTAAGAAAGCTATATAAGACGAACGATCGATTATAATATTAATTTGTTTCGCAAACATTGACAGTGTACTGACCGTCTCAGGAAGAACGATGGAATGGCAAAATGAAAAGGAAAAGTGTGGACGAATATTTTCCCCCAACGTTTGAATCAACAGCTGAGCTGGAATTGAGAGACATTGAAACGGAGCGAAGAGGTAAGAGATTGACAATAAAGAAGGAAGATCTGAGAAATGGAGAGAGAGGAAAAATGTGTGTGTTTGTGAAATGAAAATGGACGACGGAAAGGAAACGTAACAAAGAACATTGGTGTGTGTATATATACATATATATGTGTTTGTATGTGTGTGTGTGGTTGTGTGTATAAACGTAAATTTTATTTTAGGGGCTACAGTGTACTAAACTTATCAGAAGATATCTAATACTAATTAATGGAAGCTGTTTAATTTCTAGGGTCTAACATAACATTTACCATGACCAAGAGGTTAGGTAAAATATTGGACTATAACAGGAAATAACATTTAAAACTATGATTTCTGTGAAACTGGCGGTTGGGGGTGGTGATTGCATTAAGTATAGAGAATGGTAAACATGAACTTAACGCCCAATCTCTTCACCTCCTCAGGAGCTCACCACCACACAGCTGTCTCTGCCTCACGCTGCAGCTGCCTTGTCCAGCCGGTGTTGCTTATTGTCCAGCTGCGCTCCCTTCTATCCCTTCTTCTGTCCATCTGGACGTCACCTGACTTTCTCTCATCTCGCCCCAACACGACGAGCTGGAGCCTGCCGCCTCACAATGGAGCCCCCGCCCGCTCTCACCTTGGCTCTTCTGGCAGGCAGCTATGAGGAAGAGGGGCTGCATCCACCAGACCCCCCAGATGTGGCCCTGCCCGCCGCAGACAGCCGCCCAGGGGCTCACCCTTCCAAATGCCTGGGCAGTGCCAGTGTGGAGAGGCTCAACGGAACCCCCGTCCTGACCAGCCCTGGGCCGCTCCCCCTGCCTCTCCCACTCCCCAACACTCTGTGTCCCTCCAGTTCACCAGTGGGCAGCCAGCCCAGCCTGGGTGAGGGACTTCCTACACCGGGGGGGCTCCTCCCCTCCCCACACTCCCCCTGCTCTGAGCGCGAGCGTGACCGGGGGCCACGACACCGACAGGCCAGCCCCCTGGTGCATCGGCGGGACAGCAACCCCTTCACTGAGATCGCCATGAGCTCCTGCAAATACAGTGGGGGTGTGATGAAGCCCTTGAGCCGGCTCAGTGCCTCCCGCAGGAATCTCATTGAGTCCGAGAGCGGAGTGGAGGCTAGAGAGGGAGGTGTAGCCACACGGGACCGGGGAACTGTGCTCCAGTCACAGGGCCAGCAGCACAACCCCCCAGAGATTGTCATCTCCTCTAAAGTGGACTCATCCCACTGTACCATTGCCTCCAACCACACCTCGTCTCACAGCCAGGGGGCACTCAGGAGCACTGGTGGCGTGGCCAGTCGGGGCAGCAGCATGGGGGGTGGGGGAACTAAAAGCAGCAGTAGTGCCCGCAAGGTACACAAACGAAAACACCAGAACATAGGGTACAAGTTGGGCCACCGGAGGGCACTGTTTGAGAAGAGGAAACGTCTCAGTGACTATGCACTTATCTTTGGGATGTTTGGCATTGTGGTCATGGTCATCGAGACAGAGCTTTCATGGGGAGTCTACAGCAAGGTGAGCGAATTGAAGGTGGGAAGCTGACAGGGAGTTTGATAACCCATAAATGCCCAGAAACAGGTCTCCTGATTCAAATGATGGGTAATATCATGCCAGTTCAGAATCAGAATCAATGGTTATTTGCCAATCACAAACATGCACAGGGAATTTTACTTGGTACGAAAGGTACAGACGTGAGGACAGACAGATACGGCTATACAGACAAAAATGCAGTAAAGACAACAAATACATAGCTAAACAACACTTTTATTGTCACATTACTAGAACGAGTCAACTAGTGAATGAAAGTCTTAGGTCATGAGTTTGTATTAGTACATTAAATAAATACAAAGTGTACATAAAAAACTGTCCAACAATACATTCTACATATGTATAACATGGATCGAAAACTGGTTAACAGACAGGAAGCAGCGAGTAGTTATTAGAGGCACAATGTCACAGTGGGCCTGCGTTCA
>JAODLD010000372.1:0-11965 GCA_026781065.1 Mormyrops boulengeri | reverse complement strand
GATATAACATAATTTCAACATTAATTCACTTGTGAAACAATTCTAACCTAATATTGATTCAACATACACTAATTCAATATTAAATCAATGGATAAAGAAGTTGCCAAACAAGTGTTGAAACAGCGTTGAATCCTGATCACAGATGGTTGATTTTTCAACTTTAGATAGATGGCCTTTTCAACGAACAAGATCAATGCTAAATCAACACTGAAGATCAAAGTTGCATAATATGGAATCAATGTCATTTCAACATATGTTTGCTATCTGGGTTTGCTGCATCTAGATAAGAGAACCGTGCAAACCTGAGAAAAAGACAACAGATCTTCATATTCGTATTTCTCTGTTATGCGTAACCTCCTGAGACCCGGGCCATTCGTTTGTGTCCTCTGTAGTGGACATTGTGATATTTCCTCCAAAGACATAGAAAATCACAAATAACCTGAAATTTTCCTTGGGTCTCAGGAGGATATTTCAAATTAGCATTTGACCAATGTATAAGTCAGGAGATTTGTGCTATCTGAGATATTTATATGTAAATATTAAACGTAAATGTTCGATATAAATGTTAAATGTAATTATAAATATAAATGTTAAACGTAAATGTTAAATGTAAATATAAATCTAGAGTCTAAATTTTGAGTCTACATTTAACATTTACATTTAACATATATATATATATATATATTTATATTTAACATTTATATTTACATTTAACATTTGTATTGAACATTTACATTTAATATTTACATATAAACATATTATTTATATTTACAAATAGTAAGTAGTGTCAAATATTATACATGCAAAACGTTGTGATGATCCTTAACTCCGTTTATTTCTAGCTAAATGTAAATAAAGTGCACTAAATGTTGAAAAAGTGGCAAATAAAAAAGTGCTTAGTGACTTTACACATGGCGCACCATAGTTTTTCACTTACCAGTGTGCTTCTCAAAGCTTCATAACAGGTGGATACATCTCCAGATGGTGAATCATGTCTAGAGCAAATGTCCTGGATACAAAGAACCTACAATAAGCTACACCACCATCACAAAAGAGCAACATTAGATCTAATACAGGAAAATATGGAAGCTCTGAAATAAAGAAATAATACCATATTTGTGCATGTCATATCTGTCAATTATTCTATCAAACCTCCTTAAAATCCTACCATTTCTGTTTTATTTCCATGTTATTAGATATTTGTGTACTCTGTGATGAGCCACCAATGAATCTGTGATGATATGTTGTAAATCAGTTTGAGTTCAATTAATCTGTCATAAACTGTAGAACTCTGAGCTATTTCATCTGAAGTGTGAACATGCACAATACTAAATAGGTTAAGCAGAGCAGAAGCCACCATTGATGTTATCTTTGCACTTATCAGAGGCACATTGACATAGTCTGAGGCCTCTGGGCTATTTGAGTTGCAGAGGCTCCCCCACTACTTTCTACCTCTACAATGGTGGGGTGACGATGACAGAACTCGACTCCGGGGTCAGCTGGGGGAAGGGTGTGTTGACGATAAAAGATGCCAACAAGGGAGGGGGTCACCAGATGCCTGGAGATTTGTACATGCTGTGTTTCACTTACAGGTGTGCTTCTCACATCTTCATAGAAGCTGGAAACATCTTCAGATGGTGAAGCCTGTCTAGAGCACATGTCCTGGATACAAAAAACGTACATCATTTTAGACCACAGTAATATCAGAATTCCATCGGAATGTATGCATGGTTACTTTTCTTCTTACACTGAACACAAATGCAAGTGAACAGTAACACAATAAAAAAACACAAATTCCTTCTGTTCTCCAAAAGGTTACTAATATCTTGTTAGATGGGTAGATGAACACTGCTTCTGTATCCATACCACTCCACAGGAGCAGCCCAACCATTCCATGTATCCATTAAATTTCACCACCAGCTCACTTATGTAACATAATTAGTGAGGTATTGATTATCCAAGAATAGCATGGTAACAGTCAATAAGGATATATAAGTACTGATTGGGGGGTATGTTCCCTTAGCATGTTAATAACAAAGCCCCAATTAATTTTCTTATAATTTGTAAATATCATTGTCGTTCTCAGTTCTCTGAATACTGAACGCTAAAATCCAAAAGTACATTATTTACTGCCAAAGCGGTCACTCTCCTCACCTGTGTCCTCCTCTCTCCGATATGCGGCTTGTTCACTTCAGCATACATTTCTTTTATCACTGCCAGGGAAGATGTAATAATGCATCATCACACAATCACTGCTCTATGAATCATAGCTCTATGGGATACAAAACAGAGACGTGTTCAGCTAGACCCACCCATATGTTACTGTGAAATTTCATTATGCCTGGAGGTCCTGCCCTGTTCCCATTTCCCCCTCATACCTTTCCTCTTGGCTCTGACTTGGATGATGCATCCTATGATCACCAATACCAGCAGAAACAGAGCTCCAGTGCCAGCAAGCGCATATATGCTGGTATCCTGTGGAACTATAATAACATAAAAGGCAACTCTTAATAACATAGGATAGTTTTTTTATTCAAACTTATGTTGTGAACAAAAGGTCCACACTGATGGTTATTTGAATTGGTTATTTACTAACAAAAATTGTCATATTTAATGTTGTATTTAGGAACAAATGTAATAAATGTTTCTTTATCCTCATAGTCAGGGGTTTATGTGGGCCAGAACAATCTGGAACATTGGTGCGGCACCTTTGTGCACCTAAATAGATAAATATGATTGGTAGTTTCAGACATCATAATGTAAATTGGGTTCAATATGTTTTCATCTTCAAATTCAAATATTAAAACACCCCGTCCCCTAAAAAGAGACTTTTGTACACATTCTGACAGTTGTGTACTTGTGACAGCTTGATTTTAGCAGTGTGGTTGAGTGAAAACAGAGATGTTTGAAAAGGTAGACTCTAAAAGTGCTCTAATTGGTCCCTACTCATCACGTGGCCCATTCCTGATTAGATCCCACTGGTTACCCCATCTCATTGTCTGACTGGGTCTTGGTGACCCCAAAGGATCAATCTGCTGGGGAGATTTATTAAGAGTCATGAACATGTCACAGGTCAAGTAAAATATAAATAAAACGCTGTGTCCCATTTTGATCGAGATCGACCCCCCAAATAACTAACAAGTAACTGAAAAAATTACTTGTTCATCCTAGATTGTTTTGGAGTGGCGGTGTATTTCATCTGAAATTTTGTGTGAAGTTTAATCTACAAGCTTTTTTAATCCACAGTTCTGTTTTGCGGTATGAAGGTGACACCAAAGTGGCCAGGAGCTTCAAAAGTCCCCGGTTGAGGTGACCCAGGGACTTAGAACCAGGAACCAGGTTCTAGAACTTCTGTGTGAAAGCACCTCATGATTCTCCCCTTAAGCTTACCGTGTGTCTGACAGGAGGAGACCCCCAGGCTCGCGGTCTGGGAGCTGACAGGGTTGGAGGCTGTGCAGGAATAGAGCTCCTCTCCAGCCGTGGGAGTCACCACCAGGGTCTCCTTCCCCTCCGTATCAGGGATCTTCTTATGGTCTTTAGACCAGGAGAGCTCCACGACGCTGCCATTCACCATGCAGCTCAGAGTCACGTTACAGGTGCTGTTGTCTGTCACCTGCGAGTCCATCTCCAAGGACACGATTCTGTCTGTTCACACGACCAACAGAGACATGAACAGATTCTTCATGCATCATGCCGCATTTTCCCTATTTTCACTGTTCATGGATACTGTATATAAATAACAGTATATTCAGCTAGCAAACCTAAGCATGCTTATAGAAGCTCACAGGACAGTTAGATGTGGGGGTTCTGTGATATTTTCTTACCATAAACATTAAGTTGTATCACATGTCTCTCCTGTGGCCATGGCGGTGGGACGGATTCAAAGGTATATTCTCCCGTGTCGTTTTTTATCAGTGGGTTGATGGTTAGAGATCCGTTTCCCTCACTCAGGGTGAGTCTCCCTTCATAGGCTTGGTTATAAATAGTTATATGTCCACCATACTGTTGTATGATAAGTTCACCCTTCCTCCGCAGAAGATATGTTACCTGGTTCGAGTCATTTGTCCCTGACAGAACAGCTGATTCCCCAACAGCACCATTCACAACTCGCAAACACTGTCCAGTGGGCAACTTCAGGAACACTTCAGAAAAAATGGTAATTGTGACATTATTTAGAAAGCAGAAACACGTACTGAACATATACATAAATATGACTAAACAGTAGAAATTAAACCAGACGACCCAAAATATAGTGTCTTACAAAATAGATCAAAAAACCTTAAGTGAGCTTTTTGCTGACTCATAAACACTGGGTTCAATTTTCGCACAAGAAACAAAACAGCCTGAAGTGGATGGAATGTAATGCAAGAAAAGATCTGAGTCATTCACACTGTACCTGTAATAGTATAAACATAAGAATGGACCCAAAATATTGCTTCAGGATTTTCCACAAAAGCCCTAAACACCATTATGAACAACATAAATATCACCTCAGGTTGGTCATACGTTTTGGTGAAATTTACTTCTAAAACTGTAATTACGCTGTGTACAGGTGAAATGTAAAAGTGGCAGACTTACCCACTGATAACGTCCACATCAAGAGAGAATGACGAAGGAAACAGCGGAAAAGTAAGGTGGACATTTTACACACAGCACAAAGGCCGTTTCCTTATAAGTACAAGACATTCACTCTTTCCATCACAGTGATCTTGGTCTCGCTGTGTTGGGTCGTCTGTTTACTGCAGTGAGGTGTATGGACAGGATGTGGTGTTGACACTTCAGCCATCTAGCTCTTCTTAAACTCTATCAATGTACAGCGAAAATACATCTGGATATTTAAAAGACAACAAAGATGGATTTGAAATACATGCATTTAATTTAAGTATCTATTTTATTTGTCTTATTTTAACATTTTTATACATGAACCAGACATATAATTCAATTTAAAATTGATTTCCCACGCCAGTAATGGTCTAACAAACCAACTCTGATGCATATTAAAGCAGTGTTTTTCAACATCGCAGCAGGCAATGAATCAGGCAACTTTAGCGGGTAAAAACTGTGCTCTTTTATTATTGCACAGAAAAGGACCCAGGTAACCCGCAATAAGCAGGAGAAAATCTCACTATACAGACAGTGACAATGAGTACCACTCTTCTAATCGACTCTGGATCCAGCAGCTGCCCCACAGTCTGGGGCACAACGTCCTGCCAATGCTGACATAGCAACCCGTCTCCAAGGGCCAGGCTGTCCCACTGGGAGCAGTACACCCTTGAGGCTGGGCCAAGGGACCTTAACTTCTACAACTCCAGTTTCCTGCCAGCGTGGAGCGAGTCTAGCAGACACGCCAAGGAGGGGCTTAGAGGAGGATTTTTGATTTTTCTTGGTAAAATATATATTTTAAAATAAATAACACATACTTATGTTTATATGCATCTATTCAAATGCATAATAATGTGTAATGTATATTAAAAATTCATTATGTTTGGGGTAAAATTAGCTCTATGTTCGTCCCCTTCTCACTCATTCTCTTATTGGGCGCTAGAGATAAGTGCCAATTCTGTGCAGCAGCGTAGCCAGTTACAGATACAAGAAATGAAAATAGCAATATAAAATTAGCCAATCAGCATCCTCAGATCTGATGCGTAAATGGCATTTAAGTTATCACCCCAAGCAGAGTCCTGGGCGGGCATGTGGCCCGGACAAACCTGGTATTTGTTGGGGGCACCTGAACACTAGGGGCGCACTAGACGTTTACATTTTGCTGGTTCTTGTTAATGAGATTCCAACCTGGCAGTTTGTGTCAGCGTGTCCCCAGCTGCTGTACTTGTTGGTGTAAGTGGTCTGGGAGGAAGGCAAAGAGAAAGGCCTGTAAAGCCAGCTGTGCCAATGCTGCATGAATGAGCTTAATAGTCATTTTCCTTCTTGTACAGTAAAATCCACAGACTTCAAGGGACCAGGCAAAACAGTCCGTTATATCCAAAGTCCGTTATATACAAAGTCCGTTATATCCAGAGTTCCTGTATGCCCAGAACACAACTACAGGACACCATTTACTCATGCCACAACCCGGCAGACACACTTGTGGTATAGATTATTATATTGTACATGTAGTAATCCATCTTTATCTGACCAGATACATGACTATTAATAATCCCGACTATATATCTGCGCTAGACATCACCGGCACGCCACGCGCCTTGTCGGCGGAGCCTGCATGTCCGTTATAGCCAAACAAAACTACACCTAAAAGCGGCCCTGGAGACCAAATTGTTTGTCTGTTATAAGCGAAATTCCGTTATATGTGAGTCCGCTATATCTGATGCTTTTTCTCCATGTTCTTAAAGGTGCACGGCCGGGACCAGTGAACCTCATCCGTTATAGACGATATTCCGTTATAAGTGAGTCCACTGTAATGGGATTTAACTGTACTTCCAAAAAGAGATAAAACTTTTTGGCTGCCGTGGTGTATCGAAATAATGCTTTTTACCTTCATGGGTGACCTGGAGCCAGTACAGGAGGCCGAATCAAACCCCTTTCACATACTGTAGAGCAGGGACTTTACCTCCTTGAACGCGACTCATTTTCTCCCCGGCTCTGCCCAAAAGTCCTCAGTCGACTGAAGATACGGTGTTTGTCTTGGAAGTAGTAAAAGAGAAGCAGGAATAATCTTGGTCTCGTGATGTTGGATGCCTTTTGTCCAACTTAGTGAGCCCGTGAAAGCAGGAGGGGTCTTAGGAAGAAGTCCATCCCCAGCACTTATTCAAAGAATTCGATCATTAATGTGACATTAATTAATCTGAACCTTCCAGATTCTTGTGCATGCCGATTGCTCTCAGATTGGATCTCTGCGACAGATTCTCGAGGTCATCTCACTTCCCTTTAAATAATGTATTTTCACTCTGTAATGTTGCTAGCGCAATGACAGGGCAATATGGCTAAATATTTTATCACGATAATTTTTTTTCCATGTCAGCTAATGTCAATAACTATCATGATGATCATGATAAATATAATTCATGAATCGTTATTTTGAGTTATAATTTATTATTTATTTTCTTTGAGGCTCCATTTATGCTTAGAATTCCCTTAGCATTCCTCTTAAACAGATTCCCCTTAAACAGAACTTGAAAAAGATGACAAATTGAATGGACTGCAAACTGAAATCTAATTTTAATAAATAAATCATAATCTATCTATTCATTCATTTTCTGAAGCCGTGGAATCCCAACTGGGGTCGTGGGGGGGACCAAGAGCCCATCCCGGGAACAACGGGCACAGGCAGGAACCAACCCTGGGGAGTCACCAACACAGCACAGGGCGCACACACTCACACAACTACAGAGCCAATTTAGACTCACCAATCAACCTATCCTGCATGCTTTTCGACTGTGGAAGGAAACCAGAGCCCCCGGCAGAAACCCACACGAACACAGGGAGAGCGTGCAAACTCCACACAAAAAGGACCCGGGACCGAACCCAGAACCTTCTTGCTATGAGGCAGCAGAACTAACCACAGCGCCACCATGCCGCCCCGTAGATCCTAATACAATATATTTTTTTTGTTGCAGGGCATAACACTAGTTACACGCCAATAGTATGATGTATTGCTGTTTTTTTTCTCCAACTGCCTCACTGCTCTTTGCAGGCGGCTGGTTTTATATTGCTGGTAGAGTTGCCACCACCTCCTATTGATAAAGTGTTGGGTCCAATGCGAGTCAAGGTTGTAACACTAATTGGTTCTCTCCCATGACTCGATTGTTTTACCAGAAGAGTAGTATGTGGGGTGCTCCACTAACTCAATAAGCCTTGCTCTGTATTTGCCGTGCACGGATTCTCAAAACTGTTCATTCTCAAAACACTGCGATTGGCGGCGGGCCAGAATATTTTAGTCGGCACCAACAAAACGCTGCCTCTCACATTCTTACTAGTGTTTCTGAGTTCTCTGTCATATGCACAGAAAACAAACAGTTTTGCTGTACAATGAAATTCTTACTTTGCACACAGAAAATAAAATCAGATTATAAATTAACATAAATATGTAACAAAGTCTACAGGCAGCAGCAGTAATATAGACTGGTAAGGTGTCTCTGTGCATTTTCAGAGGTAGAAATGGTTGGTGTTGTTTATAGTGTAACGTTGTTCACAAGCCTGATTGCTTGTGGGTAGAAATCGTTTAACAGTCTTCTTGTCTGGGACTTCACACTTCTGTAGCGCTTTCCTGAGGGTAGAAGCGTGAACAGGCTGTGCTGGGGCTGTGTATTGTCCCTGATCTGCTGTGACCTCCTGACGACTCTGGTGTGGTAAATGTCCTACAGTGAGGGCAAGGTTGCTCCAGCGATGGACTTTGCAGTTTTAATCACCCGTTGGAGAGCTTTCCGGTCCTGGGCAGTGCAATTTACATACCAGACTGTGATGGAGCTGGTTAGGACGCTCTCAACAGTACTCCCGTAGAAGTTTCTTAGAATTTTGCCTGGCATGCCAAACTTTCTTAAACTTCTGAGAAAGTACAGTTGTTGTTCGGACTTCCTGATAATGTGCTGTGTGTTTTGAGTCCGGCGGAGATCCTCACTGATGTGTACGTTGAGGAGTTTGAAGATTATCACCCTTTCCACCTCCACCTCACCTATGTGCAGTGGTGCATGCAACTCCCCCTCCTCCTTGGGTCAACAATCATCTCCTTGGCTTTATCTGAATTGAGGAAGAGATTGTTTTCATGACACCAGTCCACCAGATCTACCACCACTCTCCTGTATACTGTCTCATCTGCACCAGTGATCAATCCCAAGACTGTTATATCGTCTGCGAACTTGATGATGCGGGTGTTGCTCTGAGAGGCCACGCAATTGTTAGTTCCTGTGCTTTTAGTTCTTGTGCAGGATGTGCGGCCGGCAACTCTGACTGACTGGGGTCTGTCCGTTAGGAAGTCCAGCACCCAGTTACAAAGGGAGGGTGCCAGAGCAAGGGTGAGGAGCTTTGCTGAGAGTCTGTGGGGGATGACAGTGTTGAATGCTGAGCTTGATTGATTGATAAACAGCATCCTTACGTAGGTGTCCATGCCCTCTAGGTGAGTGAGGGCCGTGTGTATAGCCGTGTTTACTCCATCGTCTGTGGAACTGTTCCATCGGTACGCAAACTGTAGTGGGTCTAAGGTGTCAGGGATGGTCTCCTGGATATGAGCCATGACTATCCTCTCGAAGCACTTCATTACGATCGAGGTTAGTGCCATAGGACAACATTCATTCAAGCAATCACGTTGTCTTTCTTGGGGAGAGGCATAATAGTGGAGGACTTGGGACAGGAAGGCACACAGGCTTGCATGAGGGACAGGTTGAATATTTCCGCCAGCCAGTGGCAGAGCTAGACTTTTATTTAAGGGGGGGCGCCAAAGGGTGAGCAAGGGTTTCTCAGAGGGGTCCATATAAATACGATAAATGAAGGAAAAAAAAATTTCTCATATACACTCATAATAAACAATGAGTTTGTAAATGTTTGTTGAATAAACACAACAAACATTTACAAAATCGTAAACACCAGCCAAAAAGACTTCATTGTCTTCATTCTGTCTCTATACAAAATAAGACACAGCCTGGTGGTTACACTTCATCAAGATTCTTTGGCAGAGACACTATAAGAAACACTATTTTAACTAGTTTTCTTTTTATTTCATGTAGCTAGCTATTACTGAATTAAAATAGATTAATTAAATTAATGAATCTAGGCAGCTAATTAAACCCTCACATTACAGTATCGTGAAGTTGATTCAAAGCTTTAATATGACATGCATAGCCTGCTTACATGCAGTAGAAAACTAATGACTGGTTCTCCACATATACACTTACCACACAGACTTCAAGCATCGGCTAGCTTTGCTAAAATAATAAAACAACGCTATAATTCAGCATGTGCACTAAAACATACATACGTACAAAGACGCTGTCTAAAAGACGATCTAAATCAGCACGAGCAGGGCTCGTGGCTCATTTAAATGAGACATGGAGCAGACAGTGCGCAATGCTTTCATGCTGCTGTTTTTTATGTACTGCAAGTGTGTGACCACCTCTCATTAGGAAGGTAATATAGCGTAATATGTTATAAATACCTGCTTAACTCCTGCTGTTATCAAAACCGCGGGTGTGTTTTGGATCATGTTAGAACACGTGCCACTGCATGAGCTTTTAGCCAATGACATATCAGTAAGCAGCACGCGCAGAGTACTGCTGCGTCGGGATGCGTTCGGGGGCACTCGGAAATTACAGTTTTCCGCTCAAATCTTTGCCCGATCTCCTCATTGGTATATTTTAATGTTTACCATTTCCAGAGGGGTAGCACCCCTTTGGCGCCACCCCTTTGGCTCCGCCTCTGCCACCTGCACGTCAGCCAGTTCCACTGAGCAAAATCTGAGTATTTGCCCTGGGGTGTTGTCTGGGCCTACTGCCTTTCGTGGGTTTACTTTCCATAGAGCCTCGTGCACCTCTGCTGATGACGCAGTGAGTGGTGTGTTATGTGTGCTCTTCATGGCGGCGACCTCCCCCTCCAGGTCAGTGCTGAGGACCTCGAAGTGGGAGTAGAACTCATTCGGCTCGTCTGACAGCGTGGCAGGGCTGGTTGTGACCCCCTGTTCCTCTGCTTGTAGTCGCGATGACGTGGGAATTCCGCTTCTGACATGCATGTGGCATCCTGCAGACACAGACATCACAGCAGAGAATAATAAGGCAGCTTTAGTGGGCAAAAATGTGCTCTTCTATTGTTCTTTTTAGAAAAGGACCCTGGTAGGCCACAACAAGCCAAACAAATCTCACTATACAGACACTGACAATGGGGAAATGCTGGGGTAGCAATGCTGCAAACAGCAGGTTGCACGTGGAGTCAGTATTTACAAAACAGCCAGAGACAAGCAAGGATCACACAAGGATTACACACAACACAAGTACACACTCAACTCCTGACACAATTATTTACAAAAGTAAAAAGACAGGGTCCATATGCATTTCCAGCAAAGCATGCTGGGAGATGCAAATAATCTCCCTAGTAAGAGAACCAGTGTTCTGACGAGCTGAGCTACCTATCAAGACGTGCTATCGAGCCTTTCTGCGCATGTGCTGTTCCACCGTCTTCGGATTAGGGTTAGGTTTTAGGGGGCTGGGGTTAGGATTTTAGGGGTATTTTTGGGGTTAGGGTTTTAGGGAGGTTTTGGGGGTTAGGGTTAAGGTTAGGGTTAGGGCTATCGATTAGCACTACGGTAGCCTAACTCGACAAAGTAGCTCAACTCGACAGAACACCAGCTCGGCAATGCCACAGCATTTTGTTTTTATCAAAGAGAGGACAATAATATTGCACTTTTAAGTGATTAATAGGGTATTGCTGCTATTTTACACATCAAATAGCTGTGGCAAAATCACTTCAATTACACCAGTACTGGCGTCCCATCCTGAGCATCCTTTGCCTTGTTCCCTGAGCATCCTGGGATAGGCCCTCTCGTAGTCCTGACCAGGACTGTTATTTATTTATTTAAGTAGGTAAAGCTTTACAGAAGATGGAGGAAAGTGTTAAGGCTCATATCAGACATTTAAAAGCAAAATGGTGCTTCCATGTCAAAAATACGTTTCCTTTGTGGTATACACGAAAGTGAAAGTAAACCAACGATCTGCACAAGAACATATGAAATTTATGAACGAGAGGAGGCCATTCGGCTCGTCAAGCTCGTTTGGGGAGAACGTTGACCGAAAGCTGTAGCAAAGACCTGTTAATTACTCTTTTTCACATTTTTGTTTCTTTTTTCTTTGTATGTGGGATAAAGGATTCTTGCAAAATATATTTCTTAAGATCTTTATTACACCATAAGGAAACCTTTTGACATTATACCACTCCCTGTCATTCGTGCTTTTCAAGATGGCTACGATGCCTTCGGTCATGATGCTGCAGTGCATCTTATTTTTCCTGAACGTTTCAGGTGAGTTACCAC
>JAODLD010000371.1:0-11988 GCA_026781065.1 Mormyrops boulengeri | reverse complement strand
ACTGTGACAGACGTATGGTTTTCCAGTACAGTCCCCATTATTATGACTCCACATCCTGGACTCCACTTTGTATGACTGTGGATAATATTCACACTGAATGATGACAGTCGATCCTCTCACTGCACACAGGCTTTTCTCTGGATAACTTACAGCCCACGGACCAGCTAGAAATCACCAAAATCATAAAAAGCTAATTCAACCATAGTTTTAATACAAGGTCTAAGTGAATATGAGAAAATAAAAGGATGGAATTACTTACTCTGAACAAGCAAATTAACTTCCGCTGACAGAATGTTTTCACTGCCTTTCATAGCACAGGAGTATTTTCCAGAGTCACGATAACAGGCAGGATTAAACTGAAGTGTGGACTGTGTTTCTGTGAGATGCTGGTTGTCCTTAAACCAGGTGAATTCTGATTGGCTGAGAGAGCAGCTTGTTGTGCCACATGTGAGAGTCACAGAGTCTCCTTCTCTTAACTCATCATACTTTCTAGATGAGATCACCTTTAGTTCTATAAGCATATAGGATATATTACAATAAGCAGATTTAGATTCTTGCAGTATTTGGAGTACCACATGTCAGAATGACAAGTCAAAGAAGAGAAACCAGAAAATTAAAAGTAAGAAATATTTTTCAGAAACACTTGTTATCCTGAGCTTGTCATTACT
This sequence comes from Mormyrops boulengeri, assembly GCA_026781065.1. Taxonomy (NCBI): domain Eukaryota; kingdom Metazoa; phylum Chordata; class Actinopteri; order Osteoglossiformes; family Mormyridae; genus Mormyrops; species Mormyrops boulengeri. Next base: position 11,320 of record JAODLD010000371.1, on the reverse strand, counting down.
TTAATGTCCTCAATGCTCTCATAATTTAGAAACACTTATCAGAGCTGTTATTCTCCTGGTTCAGTACTGATGAACTCATTCATTAATACATAAGAAGCATGAAATGTTTGTATGATGAAACCAGTCACTGAAAGCAGAACAAGGTAAAGACTCACCATTAACTTGAAGAGTCACTCCAGGTTGACCACACTGTTCACACCCATTACCTGTAAATCTGAATCTATACACTCCAGCATCAGTCTCTCTAATGTTCCTTATCTGTAATGAGCAGCTCTTCCCTTTGTCCCCAAAGAACTCTGCTCTGTCTCTGTACCCAGCAACAATGTTTATATTATCACTGTGACAGACGTATGGTTTTCCAGTACAGTCCCCATTATTATGACTCCACATCCTGGACTCCACTTTGTATGACTCTGGATAATCATATTCACACTGAATGATGACAGTTGATCCTTTCACTGCACACAGGCTTTTCTCTGGATAACGTACAGTCCATGGACCAGCTAGAAACCACAAAAACCATGAAAAGTTTAATCAACCTTGGTTTTAATACAAGGTCTAAGTGAATATGAGATAATAAAAGGATATAATTACTTACTTTGAACAAGCAAATTAACTACCGCAGACAGAATGTTTTCACTGCCTTTCAGAGCACAGGAGTATTTTCCAGAGTGACGATAACAGGCAGGATTAAACTGGAGTGTGGACTGTGTTTCTGTGAGTCTCTGTTTGTCCTTATACCAGGTGAATTCTGATTGGCTGAGAGAGCAGCTTGACGTGGCACATGTGAGAGTCACAGAGTCTCCTTCTCTTAAAGCACCATATTTTCTAGATGAGATCATTGCCTTTAGTTCTAAAAGTATACAGGATATATTACAATAAGCAACTTACATTTCTCAACGTCTAAGGGGTCAATAAGGGAAATACTGGAAATCTTATTTCAGGATTACTTCAGACATAACAATTAATGGAACAAGTAAGTGTTATTTTATTAGCCTCCCTAACTGCCTATCACAGAATATCTCCATTATAAAAGGAAGCATCTTGCTCCCACAATGAACTTCTTTGATGACATTTTTGTTGAAAAAAAATTCTCTGTTAACAGGCAAATTTTGCAGACACTGGCAGCCCCTAATCACATACTGTATATAATCTAACTTATTTTTCCATACATAAAAAGAATAAAGAATAAAAAGAATTTATATAGGTACAGAAGTTACCTGCCATTTTAAAATTTTATTAATTTATTCATTTTCATTTGTTTGTTTACTTGTTTGTTTGTTTATTTTTACATGAGTTTCTCCACTGATGCTAATGTTCATTACGGATATTGTCAACTTGTTTGTTTTTGTTGAGAATGCTGTCAGGAGTACTACATAAATGGGGGGGGGGCTTAATTTATTGTATGTCATAGTAAAATGTTTTTAACATTAAAAAAATGTATTTAAAACAGCCCAATTGACTTTTTGCACAACAAATAACTACAAATTTCCTGATTATTCCAGTACTGCACAGTGTTGTAGTAAAGGTCACAAAGAAAGCATCAGAACAAAAGAGTGCGTGTTTGAATGCTGGATGTCACAAATTAATTATAACCATGACGTTATGAAAGTTATGATATTTCAGCTTAATTGTTGTCATCGGACAAACTTAACATGTCATTCGAAATGTTAATATGCTTAACTTGACATGATTCTTAACTACAAAAAAGCTGATGTCTGATATTTCTAAAGCAATCATCATTAAAATAAAAAAAACTGCTCACATAATATTTGTCTATATTGAGTTTTAACTTATCAGGATTCACTAATTTTACTGTTCTTAAAAGGTAGTTTTTATTGCTAATCAAATAATTGTTTCATAGTGCCTGGCATCTTATTGTAAAAAAAAACAAAAAATATTTGTGGTGCCCTTGAGCTTTAAATTGAGCCATTACATAAGAAAATACGTGTATTATTAAGGAAGTTATGGCAAAAATATGTCTTCATCTATAGACTGGCATGTACCTTGTTTACGTCTAAGTATCGTCCCAAGATGGTGGCGCTGCTGATGCGTACCGGCAATAATGGATCAGCAAGATGAGGCATCTAGACTTTCACATCTCTGCTCGCTGCTACCTCATCCCACCCCTGCATCACCCCGAATGGCTTAGGTCAGGGGTGTCGAACTCCAGTCCTGGAGGGCCGGAGCCCTGTGTAGCTTAGTTCTTTCCTTGTTGTACCACAAATGATTCAACTCAAGAGCTGTCTGGTAATTAACACAAGTTGAATCAGTTGTGTAAATGAGGGTAAACCAAAAACTGTGAAGGGCTCTGGCCCCCCAGGATTGGAGTCTGACACCCCTGGCTTAGGTGAAACAATGGTGCTCCAGTAAATGACGTACTTGTGCATTTTCACTTCGCGCACGAGCACGTCAGTTTCCTTGCCCGAAAACCGATCTGGTTCGCCAGGTAAGCACGCCATTATAATAGCAATCCGGCACAACTCATACGCCTTTTAAAGGTGAGGTGACGCGCAATTATGATTGGCATATTGCACGTTATGCCCAAGACACACCTCTGAATAATTAAGATTGTAAGAATAACCTTTTTGTGCGTTGCACTGGCGCGAAGTCCGTTTTTTCTGCCATTAAAATCGCGAAATGGATTTGGACATGGCCATAAGTGTTAGTTGTGCTTTGCATTAGATCAAATGGAGCCCCAGAGTCTCCTTCTCTTAAAGCACCATTTACTTCAGATGAGGTCATCACCACCTTTAGTTCTGAAAGTATACAGGATATATTACAGATTCCTGCAGCAGTTTTTGAAGTATTTTTGACACATACCAGAGTGATTTGACCGGGAAAAAATCACTTTAAAATAATAATGATTTTTGAATAATGATTTTGCCATATCACAGCTCTCTGTAACACACATTAAACCATCAGACTCTTTCTTTGACTCCTTTATCTCCACTAAATGAGGTCACCATCACCTTTAAATCTAAAGACAACTTCAAAAATAATCTGCTCACTCTGACTTTTTTTTGTTTTCTAATGAAAGATAATTATCCTCACATTCATGGAGCCAAAAATCTCCACCATCATTTAATATTGAAGTTGCTACATTTTTTCCACTTAGTGGAGCCTATTATTCCGACAGACCTGAAACCTTTAAAGCAAAAGTTGTTATTATATAACTGGTCTTTGTGGGAAGTTTGCATGCTCTCTCGGCCAATGATCCTGGGGGGGGGTTTGGATGGATGGATGGATGGAGATCATTTTAGGAAGACTTACCACCAACTTGAAGAGTCACTCCAGGCTGTCCAGTCCAACTTCCCTCTTGCCTATCAGTTGTGAATCTTAATCTGTACACTCCAGCATCAGTGTCTGTAATGTTCTTTATCTTTAATGTACAGTTTTTCTCTTTGTTCCCCAGGTACTCTGCCCTGTCTTTGTACTCAGCTTTAATGTAAGAATTATCACTGTTAAATACATATTGTGCATGTACACAATAGTCACTATTATGACACCACATGACATCCTTCACTCTGTCTCCTGATGGATAATCATATTCACAGGGAATGACCACAGCAGATCCTCTCACAGCACAGACCGAATTCACTGGATACTTTACCCTCCAGTCACCACCCAAGACACCTGGAAAACATCAATAATAATCAATGGCAACATGACATCAAAGGTAACATGTTTTAATGATTGTTTTTAAATAAGTAATACTAAAGGCTGATGCTCCCTCCTTCACAATGTCAGGCCAGCTTGTAGCCGGTGATGGCCCTCATCCCAATCCACCTTCCCTTCACCCTGCTACGCTGTTGCTTGTGCTCCAGCTTGTCCCTGCTCTGGGTATAATAAGCAATATGGAACAATGTCTGATTGTCGTAAAATATTAGATGTGCAATAACTGCCTAACACTTGTTGAGGATAAAACAGGCATTATTGTCATGGGTCCGCAGGTACTAAGGGATAGCTTAATGCTCAAGGCTCAACAATGTGATACCACAGACAAAACCTGAGGGTAGGAATCTGGTTGTAATAATTAACTGTGAGCTAAGTTTTAAAAGCCACATTCAGTATATTACAAAGACCGCATTTTGTCATCTGAGGAACATGGTGAAGATCAGATCTTTTTCTTCATGTAATGATGTTGAAAAATTGATACATGCTTTTATCACCTTGACTATTGCAATTCCCTTTGTAGTGGTTTGCCAGAAATGACCATTATAAGTTACAAATAATTCCGAATGTTGCTGCCAGAGTAGTAACAAGAAGTAAGAAAACGGATCATGTCACACCAATCCTGTATAACCTCCACTGGCTACCTGTGTCTTTTAGAATAGATATAAAGATGCTTTTACTTATAAAGCACTCAATGGACCCGCTCCTTCATACATTACTGACTTACTTACCTATTATACTCCCACTAGAATTCTGCGATCCACCAATCCTAGACTTCTCTGTATTCCAAAGATGAAACACAGATATTGTGGTGAGGCAGCTTTTAGCTATTATGCCCCAAAACTGTGGAACAAACTGCCAGAAGTCATTAGAGAAGCTGAGTTGCTGAACACATTTAAAATCTACTGAAAGCGCTTCTTTTTATACTGGCATTTTAACCAGTTTACAAGAATGACTGACTCTAGTGTCTGAGTCTCGAAGCAGTCCCACCCATTTGCAAATAGTGCTATTCATATGATAATGATACGATAATTCTGTAGATGTTACTGGGTCAAAAAAAACGTGTGAAAACTGTCACAAGAGCACATGTCTGGGTTTTGTTTGCACCTTTTATTTTTCTACGCGAGAGAGTTTTGACTGAGGAAATGCAATACAAATACATTGCTTCAGTTCATGGATAACTGCAAATTTGGGTAAACTTTGTACTGTAAATTACAAAATGTCACTTTTCTAATTTTTGTCGCTACTGTAAAATAAATATATGCAAACTGTTGGAAACTAGGTTGTTCTTTTAGCATTTTTACTACCTTTATGAGATTTTTTTACAAGTATTAGACAGCAAAGCAATTGATTTATTTAACTTACGTTTGTCAAAAATATATGTCGTGTTAAACAGCTTAAAATAGTATTGATTGCATTTGCTGGAAATAAGATTTTACTTAAAATATTAACTTTTATAATAAAAACATTTGTATAACACGTTGTCATGTTGCATGGTGCACCCCCACTTCAACTTCTGGACAGATGATCTCACATTGTCCTTAAGCACCCTCTGATACGATGAAGAATTCATAGTGGATTATACGATGGTGAGCTGGCCAGGTCTGCAAAGAGCAAAGCAGCCCCATGACATTTCCACCCCCATGCTTCACAGTTGGTATGAGTATGGAAGTAAATCTGTGCCATCACAATTTGAATTTTATATGCCACTGAAATTCTAACATTGAATATTTATGCATTGGAAATATGCATCGGAAATTCGATGGTCCGAATTCACATGCAAAAAGGTTAAAAATACAAAGACAACATTGCAAAGCTGCTCCAGTTCGATGGTCAGAATTCACGTGCAAAAATACGAGGTTAAAAATGCAAGTTATACATCCGGGATACCAAGGCTAAGCAATCGAATCTGTGGGTGCATTCGACGTCATGCAGATTATGAAAAGTGCTTGGCATGCCTAGAACAGGCAACGCCCATTGTAACTGTGGTAAAGAAGAGTGGGGCTTTACGCATCTGCGGTGACTTTAAAGTCAGCATATATCCAGTGCTCCAAGCAGACCAGTATCCACTACCCCGTATAGAGGACATCTTTGCCTCACTGACTGGGGGTCAACATTTTTCCACTTTGCTTTTCATCTACAGCTCAATTCAAAATCATGAAGAGTATCCACTAAGGATGGAGTTCCATGGTCCTTACAGAAATTATATCACAGTGACTCAGTAGGTAGGATTTTAGGCTCAGTTCCTCTGTGTGTGTGTGGAGTTTGCATGTTCTCTCCGTGTCCATGCAGATTTCCTCTGGTTACCTCCCGCACTGCAAAATGTATGCAGTGAGATGATTTGGTCTCTGAATATCCTGTGGTATGTGATTGTGTGTGTGTCCTGAGACAGACTGTCATCCCGTTCGGGACGCCCCCTGCCTTATGCCCTGTGTTTCCTCTTATAAGCTGCAACTTTGTCTGTTAATAGTACAGCACAAATAGCAACGATGCTCAGAATCAGCTTTACTGTAACGCTGAAAATGCAGCGGTAAATAGCATCGTGTTTGCTGTCAGGGCATAAGAATGAGTAAGAAGCCTGTCAAAAAACACGTCCAGACCCGGCATTTATTAGAAAACACTATACAGTAAGTTACTCAGTAACCAGATACTCGAAATCAACTTGTTCATAAACAGTTCTGTCAGAAAACCCCTTTCATTGCTAAGAGACTCAATAAATCCCACATATTTTCTAAAATGGGTCTTTAGGGGAACATCTCCTGATCGCTGTTTTATGTGTCGTATTTGTGCAAGTGATTCTTTCCGGAAAGTTAGGATGTTTGTGAAAGGAGACAGGGTACAGGAGAGTGACAGGGACACCCTGAGGTGAGGAGATTTTTCCAAAGTGCATGGACTGACATTTGTGGCGGAATCTCGCAATTTGTGCATGATTTGAATAATTCCCACAAATTCAGTGTATATGATCCGGGACATTACCGGACTTACACTGCCATTAGTGAAGATGGATATCAGTAAAAATGGAAAGATCACTTCATATATTGTAACTGTAACTGCAATATTTAATAAATAAGAAAAACAAACTGTATACAGAATTGTCCTATAAGCAACATGACGTCACATGTCTGACCCTGATATCCACATCCCCCCCAATGTTAATATGAAACCGACGCCCCTGTTCCTATGGAATATTATTTAGCACTACATAACACATAGAGAATGTAATCATTAGGTCTCTATAAGAAGCTGATGTAAACTGTGTAGAGAGTGACCTCGTAACCTTCAGAGAATGCAGACCAATTACTCCTGTGCACAATGTCACGAAAAACATGTATGAATTAGCACCTTGTGTTGGCTTAGAAGATTCTATATCTGTTAGCTATTTTGTTAGCCTTTGATGTATGAATATGTACGTTACTAGTGCTGCAGCTAATCAGTATGTTGAAGGACAAATATATTATTAACCCTCTAGCCAGACAATGTGCAACAAGCTGAAGTTGCCAAGGTTTGCTACTGAAGGAAGGGATTCGCCTGAGTTCACCAAAAGTTCATGGCTGGGTATTTTAAATTAAAACCAGCCAGAGATGGTCACGCCACAATTATGTTTGGCCGAGGAACCAAACAATAAAAGAGATGATCGACAAACTTATTATCTAGGGGTGTGGATCAAGGGAGAAAACAATGATGGTGAATGGTTGAAGAAATGATGATGCTTAACTGACGAGATATTGTTAAACGATAAGAAAATGTATAAAGATGAGTGTTAAACAGTATCGGACACACTGCAGCAGCGTGTCCAGCCTTGGCTGTAACCTCACTGTTACGATAAAGACTGAATCTGAAGATCTACACAAGCGGCTCCTGACTCCAGATTGGCGGGGAAGAAAAAGCACAGCATTCCCTGTGATTTGTGCCGCTGTGCAACAGCGGTAAGTAGCTCTGCTTTCTCTCCCTCACCCTGCAGGCACAGAGAGCGTGTCAACCATTTTTTTTCTCTCACCCTGTAGCTTTCACAGACAGGAGAGCAGCGATGGGCAAAATGACCCTTTTATGGGACACAGTTTGTTTGATTCAGTTCACCTAAAATATTCATTCTGATTCATTCACTTCCTGTTTGCATAAAATAGATCTGAAACATTTGTGTTCCGATATGTCAAAATCAGCTTATTATTTCAGTTAAATAGTAGTAAGGACTAAGTTAAATACCACTAATACACGTGTGAGATAAATAAATAAAAGTCTCTTAACGTTGTACCTTAGCTACTCATGTCTAGAAGTTTGTCAATTAATGTGACAAAATAGGCTATATATTATTTAATTTGATATTGACAAAATATGTTGTTAGGCCCATTTAATTAATAAAAAGCAAAAAAACTGAAGTTCAGTGTTCTGTTATCTATTTATCCATTAATTTTCCTAATGCTTTAGAATTTTTGCTGTGATATCGTTTCAGTATCAGTATAGAAATAATTTAGGCAGGTATTGTATTGAAGTCATGATTTTGGTATCGTGACAACAATACTTGTGTCCACCTTCACATTGCTGTATGAGGGTGCTTGTCTCTCTTGCTGAAAAAGTGTCGTGCTGATTATATTTCAGGAGCACAGTCTGCAAGTTTCTGTGATTAAAGCATCTGGGTATGCGGGTGGTAAGAACTGACCAAACCATGTCAGGGAGAGCTCTACCAACTCTGGGGAGCATTTATCATACCATGGTCTTCAGGAGGGCCCAAAGCCTCATAAAGGGCAGTATCCCCCCCCAGCAGCACTGGTTATTCACACTCCCACCATCAGCAAGATATGAAATCAAGGACCATTAAGGCCAATTCATACTTCACTTTTCCATGTGCGCTTTCAGTTGCGGACAAGGGGGCGTGACGTAAATTTCATCATAAGAGGTTGGCTGTGGACAGCTGTGGTAGGTGTGCATGTAGCCCAGATTTTTATGTCTAGCAGAAACCGTGCATGTCCATACCCATCGACTGCACATGTGCAAGAGAACTGATTAGGTATTTCCAGTAAGTGGCAGCACTGATTTTACTGATCAGCAGTCAATGTCGAAAGAGTAGAGGAAGAAAAGCTGTTGTTGTAGTAGTTATGGTGAGCAGCTGCATGAAGAGGATCAGAGGTACCCACACATCTAAGTTCTCTTACTGTCCAGACGTTATACCGAGATATACGGTATTTTAAAAACCAACACTATTCCAGCATTTTGAAACATTGGCAGTAAAATTCACTGAGTGGGGTCCTGGATAATTTTGCTGAAAGGATTTCAAAATACTGTGGTACAGTACACCTTATTACCATGATGCTGCCCAAGCCATGACTAATAACCTCACAGCTGTGTGCACTGACTGCAGCCATCCACATCCACAGTTTTATAGATCCCAACTCAAATGTGCACAAAGAAGAGTGAAATATGAATTAGGCTATAGACTGCAGAACAATTTCTATATGCAGGCCTTATCAGACTTGTGAATAACTCTCACCCACTGCCCTGCCCCCTACACCCCCGATTCTGTTGTACCACAGAGTTTCAGCTCAATCCCATGATTCTACCTCTTTATCTGCTGTGCATTTATATTATTTTTTGAATTGTAATACACTTGATGTTTGGTAGTGTACTAAGTTGGTTCCTCAGAAGATGCCACCATGGAGCAACTGCTACTGCAGACAGTCCCTTGGTTACAAACGAAATTCATTCCCTAAGTGTTAAGGGCCTTGCTCAAGGACCCGCAGACGTGCTGAGGCTGGGTTTGAACCGGCAACCTTGTGATTACAAGCACACAGGCTCAGCCCACTGAACCACACGCTGCCCCAATTACCCATTATCACCGCCTGTTATAATAATTCACATTTTCTATGTATTATTGCTTCTTTTCTATATATATATAATCATTTGTATCTTTGCACCTATTGTTATTGGCTATGATATATAATACTATTTGATATCACTTGTAATACGAGGTCATTTTGCATTGCTTTTGATACAATTTCTTGGTATTGATTTTAATGCAAGGTTATTTTGTATTACCTTTAATAAAGTGTTTCTGTTGGGACCTAAATGTGCCTGTTTGTTCCTTCGAAAGTCCTATATCCCCCTCCCATCATTTTAATACACTTGCCAACAGCTGTCACTCACAGCAGCATGCATGGACATTAACAAGAACAACAGGCACCATAAACAACAGAAACACAAGAAACATTCTAAAAATGTGTAGCACTGAGTATGAAAAATGAACCAAGCTGCCGGTTATGTACAGCATTTTGGAACCAGGAACCTCTCTACAGGCCTCAGCTTCCTGTAACTTCTCTCTTTTTCTTGGATTGTATATAACATACTTGCACCATGTGTCTTTATCCCTGTGCTGATTCTTTATGTGAAATGGTAACAAATAATACGACTGATATAGAAAGCCAGAAAATGGCTGAAATGTCCCTGCTAGAACATGACCCTAAACAGTCCTGATCCACAGGGCGTCTCACTCCAGATAAAAGGTCCTCTATGAATTTCAAACTAGGCTGCATATGATTCTGGCCCCTCATGTTGGGAATAAACCTATTAAACTGTAAAATGCTATTGCTAATTAATTATTGTTATTATTAGCATTAAATATATACTTAGTTCTGTGATGTTACAATATTCAGTTTTTCAGTATTCTATTTCTGTAGTTTTTAATGTGTTTGGGCCATCTTTACATGTCTGCACTATACACACTGTCTTTGCACTTTGTTTGTTTAGCACATATATATTTGTCTGTGCTCTACATGCTCACTGCTGTATGCATGAGAATTTCTCCATGGAATCAATGAAGTTAATCTTAATCTTAAGATCGAGTTTAAAACACAAACGCTACCAAATACTGAATGACTGATGCTCTTACCGGGTAAGACGACCAGAATCAGTCCCCAGAAGTTCAGAGGGTCTCCGCCTCCCATCTCTGCTGCTCTTGCTAGTCTGAGCTCTTTCTCACTCACTGTCTTCTCAGTGTTTGCAGAAACAATGTATGTTCCAACAACCACCTTTGGTTTCTCAGGTATTAATAGCCACACTTCACACCGTGTAGCACATATTGTGACTTTCTGGTGTTTAACTTCCTGTTTTATGCTGCCACAGGTTATGTGACCACAGACTTTGCGATCCAGCTTGTACATTTTTTTTATTACTACTTTGAAATCTGACTCTATGTCCTTCTAGTTAACGCTGCTGAGTTTGTATGTCAGAACAAGATGAACCTCAAACTCTTCCTTTACTTGCACTGACAACCAACACACCACATTTCACCACATTTCAAAAATGTCTGATGGCAAACATCACAGTAGTAAAGAAAATGCAACCAAGGTTGTTGGTTTAAGTCCCACATGTGGCTCTATTGTAACCCAGATGCAAGCTACACAGCCTGAACAGGTCAGGTCAAGTTGGAGACCTGTAGTGCGCCCACCAGACAGCGAAACTCCTCGGGATCCCGGCCAGCAACCCCCGCCCCAGGCAGACACACGGTCCAGTCCCACCCTCCGGAAATGGCCATCCATCTGCCGCAACCAGATGTTACATGGCCGTCCCCTTGGCCGGGTCCAGCCGCTTGGGTCCTCAGCAATGAGTATCCTGTGAGCCGGATCACCCTCAGGGAAACGCGCCACATGGCCGT
>JAODLD010000370.1:0-12011 GCA_026781065.1 Mormyrops boulengeri | reverse complement strand
CCCAAACGAGCTTGATGGGCCGAATGGCCTCCTCTCGTTTGTAAATTTCTTATGTTCTTATGTTCTTATGTCCCCTTAAACTCAAGTGTGACCAAGATATCTAAAAATACAACACACTTGTCAGCTGCTGAATTTGCAAATTGAGTCAGTCTGGGGGGGACTGGGTGGTTGCATCTTGCCTACCCCATGTGTTCCAATACTTATCTCATGCACACATAACCTGTTATTTTGTCTACCTATGGTAGGGGTGCGAAACCCATTGATAATTAATGGATAATCCCTTTGTATTATCGGTGGGGAACTGGAATCAGCAAAATATAATGAGGGAGACTACCCCGCCATCCCCCATTACCGGTGCAATTCGGTATTTTCTATGTAAAAGTAGCTCTCATTGTCAAAAAGGACGGGTACCCCTGATTTACAGGGTAGCAGCAAACGCCTATTGCAAAGGTGCGAAGTGCTCAATCCGTGCATAATGCCTGTTAGCCTTCCAGAATCCTTAACAGCTCCCCTGATGGTAGCACCTTGTGATGGAACATATCTGTGATAGTACTGGATGACAGCTGAAGCATCTAATTTATTCTCTTTTATAAAAACAGAATAAGTACAGTTCTGACACAAACTTCTCACGTGGGCGGGTTTTTTCAGGGATGCGTTCCCATTGGCTAATAAGTTTTTGAAAATTAGTTAGTGGGTAGTGAATGTCCAGTCCCGCTGTTAATTAAAAATGTCCAGGGCACTCACCTGTCATTCAGAAACTTATTAGCCAATGGGGACGCATCCCTAAAAAAAAACCCGCCCACGCAAGAAGTTTGTGTCAGAACTGTAAACAAAAAGTCAGGTAGCGCAAGCGAGGAAACTGGCAGCGTAAACAAAGGAGCCCATTATCAAAAGACATATAATTTGTTTGCAAGTAATAAATTTTACTTTTGAGATGACATTTGCAAGTTATAAATTTGTTTGCAAGTTATAAATTTTACTTTTGAGATGACATTTCTTTTGCTTCAGTGTGATGTTTTGCTTGATAATATTGGCATAAATCTGATTCCATAAGAAATCACTGCATTAGCGATCGTAATCTCCAAGATAATAAATTTGTGCTTTATTGAGCTGATTTCCTCTGTTTTATTACAGAATACAGTACACTACAGAATAAACATTAATAAATATACTAAAAATATATATATTGCAAAGGTGACGTTAAAACTATATCTAAAGATGGTTCACACAAACCCATTACCAGTACAGTATTCTATCGGTAAGGGGAAGCTCCTCACTTATTGACCAATTTTCTTAACAACCTAGTTGTAGGAACGAAACCCAGTTATGTCAGGAGTGTCTGTATTTCCTAATTTGTTGTTACTGTAGCAAGATTTCAATGGTACCCATGCTGTTTATTTTCTTGCAACAACATCAGTAAAGATTAAAGAAACAACCAAAGACTGAGCATAAAGTCTATCCATTGTCAGGCTTTTGTATAAGACTGACTTTCTCTCCGCCAAAAATTAGCCCACCACCATATTCCTGTGAAGTGGTCCATCATTAACCTTACCATTTCCTTTTGTGAAACACTGCTCTGGTTCTGTACTCTACCAGCAAGCTGCTTTTGACGCACTGCCTCCTTGGTTGCATTCTAGGCCTCCTTCCCAGTCTTCTGTCTTTTTGCTGTTCATTTATGGTGAATTCTATCCCTCCCTTCTATTGTCACAAATTAATTTACACTGGCACAATCACCTACTTCTCAGATAAGTAGAGCACTTACAGTAATTACAAAACAATGCCTTGTGTGAAGGAGATAATTTCCCACTTAGAATAGTTCATGCGGGCCAAACAGAGAGTGGAGACTCAGGGTCTAAGTGTCCCAGTCATCACTGAGAACCATGTACAACTGAAACCCTTTCACACAAGTGTCTGTTATTCAAGCCCAGTCTAGGCAGCCAAAGGAAACATCTACATACAGTCCATTCTATTTAATTCTCCCAAAAAACCTGATTGAAATTGGGTCATGGACTCGAGAGTTCCTTTCACGGGGACAAGGCATGGTGCAGGCAAGAACGGAGGTGGACGATCCACTGACAGCTCCAGGAAAACAGGGGTTTATTAACAGAGACAGAAAACACTACAAAAAAACAAACTGCGTGGGTCAAAAAGCAAAATGGGAAAAACAAAGACTAACTACAAAAAGGTCAGGGGAACAAGGAGCAGGCAGGGAACAAAGTACAAATATAACACAACACAGGGCAACTCCTAGCATTCTGAATACAACTGAAATACACCCCCTAAAATACAATAAGGATTTTTAGGCAAGAACCTAAATACACAAGAGAACCAGGTAATGACACAGGAGGAGTGAGACATGAAACAATTAAACAATCAGGGAGGGTGCAGGACAACAAGCAATCAGGTAACACATAAGGACTGGCACAAGAAAACAGGCAACAGGTGAAACTAATGATTAAATCAAGGAACTGGGAGATCAAACAGGGAAACTTAGAAACTGACAGAGAAACAAGGAAACAGAATCTAACACTCGGGAATAACAAAGGCAGTTAAAACAGAACCAAGGCAAAGCAAAAAAACAAAGAAGCGTATAAGTCACAAAACACAGGAACTAGAAATACAAATGAAACACCAGAGAAAAACCTACAAGATACAAAAACAGAGGAAGCTGGATTTGGACACACAACAGAAGAGTTAGTGATCACACACTCAGCTCATTGAGCCATGCAGCAGTCCAGAGAGCAGGGGAAACACACTAAGGACTTTGACAATGAGGAGATACAGGATGGCCAGCAACATCTCCTGGCCAATCGGGGAGGAAACATGAAAGACTGGGACAGACAGGTGTAGATCCTAACAAATTGCCCAAGGGGGTCTCAGAGGAAGCTGAATAGGCCTCTGATTCTGACAACAACTCTGTAAAAAAACATTTATTTCAAAATGTATAGCATATACATAGTTATTATATATTTCTATGCATCTGAATTACAGCCACATTTTATCATCAGTACTTTGTTGCTATTTGGGCAATATCGTAAGATCAAGTTTTGACGAGTTTTTCCTTGAATGACTGCCTTTTTTCCAAGGTAGCTGCTTTATCGGGAGGAGTCTGAAGAGCCTCCCTGTTCTTAGAATCCCATGATTTTTACAGACATATTCAGGTCACTGCTTTGGGTCTATTTGTTTGTGTGCATGCATAGGAACCTATGGGATTCTAGTGCCATTCCTGCCCCAATCAGAGCTCCCAGTGGCCCCAGCCCAAGAAGGGCACACACCCATTAGTTGAGCAGTCTGCGTACCATCTGCTGGGCATGGCCCCTTGCCGTGGGCTGCCCAGGCCACTGGCAGGCCTGCTCACTTCCAAAATAATGACCACGTGCCTGTCTTTCTGTGGCTCTGGGAGAAAGCTGAGCTCTCAGATACACAGAACAGTGCTTCACAAAGGCTGGCAGCCACTATAGCCAAAGCAAAAAACAGAAATTTATTATCTATTTTCTACTGTACAATTTCCTGGAACAGGCACCTTATCACCCACACAGTGTTCTATGCAGCTGAGCATCTGATCACGACTAGATTAGCTTGCCATGTCGTGGAAACTAATAAAAAGAGGTAAATCACAGCAATGGGAAGTATTACACTCAACACTTTGCCAAAACTACTGCCTCTTGGTAATATTTATCATTTGTCTGTCTCGCTCTCCCCCTTTGTTCCGCTCACTCTCCTTGTTCTTTTTTTTTCCATGCTTTGTGTGACTGCCTTTCCCAAACCTCTTTGCACTTCCCTGTTTCCAATCTTGTACTCTTGCTGTCAATTTCTGCACCTGTAAATTTCACCGTTTCACGCACTTGCTCTTAAAATTCAGTGCAGTTAAATAAAATTTTCTGTGCTAGCCCTCATCACACCCCTGACAAACAGGACTGGAAAGGCTATTAGTACCTTAGAAACACCGCATGCTGCTTATAATGAATGAGTGGTACAAACAAAAGTCTCTTCAGGTTTGTCGGATGTCCTATGGGTAGCAGCCACTGTGCTGGTAAGAGGCAGCTCTTCAGATTCCTCTCAAGACCTGTGTGATGTGCCACCACCCCCACCACGCCCACCACGCCAAGAAGGCTCAAGAGCCTGTTCATGGTCACAAGCACTGCCCCTTTCAGTTCATCCCAGTATCAGTGTTGCCCTACCTCTACAATCAGATATACAGTTAGCACTGACCAGATAAACAATATTTTTAGTTTTACTTCCTTAGTTTCCTGGCTATTTGCATGGCTAGCGAGATCCACTCAGATGGCATATCCAAGTTTCAGGCATGAATAATGGTGGCATGCAGATTTGATGTGGAGAGGCCATCGAAAGGACCAGCCCCCCAGGACAGAGCCTTTCTGTCTGCCAGCCAGTCAGTCAGAAAGTTCAAACAGCTTCTCCTACCAAAGACTACTTACTGTCTTTTCTGTTAGTTACGTTGTTTCTGCCACACCCCACCCTATCTCTTTTGCTAGATGTTCCTTCTTTTATGAAGCATGAGCAGTGTTGGACATCTCATGTCCAGAAGCTACAAATCTTGACCAAGATTTTGTTTCTACAAAGCAGTTGAGCTTCTGGACCTGAAATGCCCAGCACTGAGGATGAGTTTATTGGGAATCTGCGGAGTCGATGGTGGCTCTGGTCGAGTCTGGCGTGGCGGGGATTTTGAACTTAAGTCTAGTTCCTGTCCCGGTAGCTGTAATATCAATAAGTTGTTATTTGTGGGCAGTAATTTTAATTGCAAGGAGGATAATATGGGCAGTAACTATGTAGAGCACCACACTGCTTCCGAAAAGCATCTCATCAAAATAATTGTATAATAATAAGCTAAGTCATATACAGAAAAGTCTTCATAAAACTGATACACTTGGGCTCATGCAAAGGACAAAGTGCTTTAATGGCAAGGATTGAACCTTTCTATGGTTTTAAACATCATGTGATATTTCTGTAGACAGTTTTTATATCTGTCATTGGCTTCTCTGATCACTGTATAGTACAATGAACTATCAGTAGGAAAATGTGAGGCCAAAAAGTTCATACAAGCGCTTTAAAATGGCACTTTTAAATTATGCCAGTTTTAAAGAAGCTTTTTTTTGTGAGACTTATAAATATCAGAAACCATGCTTTGCTTCTGTACAGCAGTGGTGGGCTGTGCCAAAAACCCAAATAAAAGTCTTTTGCCAACAGTCCACTTTCAATGTCACCAGAAAATAACCAGATCCCTTGAGACAATGGAGAGTGAATTCTGGCAAAACTTCAAGAAACAGGAAACGTGTTGAAGCACTTAAAGCTAAATGAGATGCACTGGCTGACTTGTTAGGTGCAACAGCACAGGGGGCATTAGTTTGCTCACAATTCCTTCGAAATACTTCTTTAGCAAAAAGAAGATAATTCATGCTTTGCACACATTATCCGAAGTTGTTGTGTAAGAGCCTCCTGATATCCGCAGGTCTGCTCAAAATGCAGCCTTCAATGTGTGCAGAGGTATTTGACAGGGCTGTGCATTGTTTGCAGTGCTGTATTCTTTGGCTGTTGGGCCACTTCTACATCAGCTAAGGACAAAACTCTTGGGGTTGTCAGTACCTAATTTAAATCACCTTTCCATGTGTCTGCATAGTCTGATGACATCACCTTGATGGTTAGTGGTCAGAGGGATCTAGATGCACTATTCAAAACTGTTGGTGAATATGGGGCTGTATCATCTGCCAGGATTAACAGGGGGAAGAGAGAAGCCATTTTGGTCAGGAATTAGTCAGGTAGAGAGCCAGCACTACCAGATGGCTTGATTTCAAGATTTCAGTGATATAGAAGAAAGGAGGTTTTAACTATCTGGGAGTATTTTCACTTGCCCGTCTTTTATCATGATCTTTTATTCTTGTGCTACAGCATGAGTATGCTAGTTACACGATTTTGTCTGTTTTTTCCATGAAACTTGAAACTGTCCCAGTAGAGTAGGCTTATAAATTCAAATTCTCTCTCTGCTCTCCCTCTCTGCTCCCTCCATTGACTGTGCTCTGCCAATCTCTGCCCATATCCTTCACACATTTTCAGACAGACATGCTCATTCTGGAGTTTGTCGGTGGCATTGAGCGTCTTTGCACAGTGGTCTGGGGAGCAGGCGAGGATCTGCCCGCTAACCAAGAGCAAGGGGGACGTCATGTCCCCCCAAGGGGCAGCCTGAAGTTAATTACCAGAGTACATCTCGGTCTGAGTGGTTTTTTTTAATAAGCATGCCTTCTGTCACTCCATAGCCAGCCTACGCTGGAAACCATTAAGTGTCGATCATGGAAAAAAGCCCAGGAGACTTAGGAGAAGCGGTCTGGTCAGCTGGCGCTGCCCCTGAAATAGGTCCAATAAAGCCTGCATGAGGGCCCAGTGGCCTGGTTCTGCCACGTTAAGCCTCCTGATTATGAGCCATGGAGGAAAGTGGGATCCTATCAAGGAGCATGTCACTGTTTATTTGGCCTTATGCCCAACAGCTTCATTGGCCTTGTCGGGAATCATTTCAGAAGGGAACCATCTGAAATCTGTGATCATTCCCTCATTTGTTTGGAGGGCATTCTGATTTAGATGTGCAGCACTGGGGACTTTTCTCCTATAATCCGTTTTTGTGCATTGGTCCCCATAAGCACTCTTAATGAATGGATTTTGCTGTGTTAGAGGCCTTGTTATTCTAACCAACCTAAATCCATCACAATGACAGCTCATAATACCTTCACCTTCAAACAGATGGGCTAAAACACCGGCACAGAGTGAAAGTGAACGTAGCCTGCTTGATAGGCCTCACTCTGCCGGCAGAGTTTTTCTAAATCGTATAATACACTCATTGCGTGGTCAGAAGCATGGTTCTTAAATAGCAATACTTTAGTTTGCACTTGCACTCCCGGTGGAAATAATGAACTGGAATCATAAGATACAGTGGTGGAAAAAATTAAAAGATTACTCTATATTTTTAAACAAATCTACATTTTTTAAATCATGGTTTAATTGTGGTTCTGCTGGCAGAAGCCTACGCTGAGCAGCAGGATGCTTTCAGGTTCAAAATTTCTAAGACAGCAGTACACAAAAATAATTTGTTTCTGTCTGTGTGTCAGTGTGTGTGTGTGTGCGTGGGGGGAGCATTTTTCAGGTCTCCACAAAGATCTGTGAATACAGTCAAATAAGTAAAAATGCCAAAAGTCTCGCATTTTGTTTGGTTACTTATGGTTAAGATTAGAGCTGGGTAGGGGTCCAGATTGTCATTGTTGGGATTAGGGTTTTTCCCATAGAAATTAATGGAGAGTCCCCAGAAAAATATGAATACAAACACATTGTGTGTGTGTGTGTGTGTGTGTGTACATGGAATTAATTGTTGAGTCTACTCTTTGAACCCAAGCATCAGTCTCTCTTGTTTGTCTATGTCTTAAAGAACATCATTATATTAATTTTCTTTTCAAAGTTGCTGACATGGGTCAAATATGACCCTTTAAGTTTATAGCCAATAGTATGGTCCGTAGACAAACTATAATTATAATTATGTCAATTGTTCTTGCACTGATTTGGACAACAAAGTGAGTCATTTAAATTTGAGGTTTATGTATTTGTCACTTTCTCTTTATAAGAATAACCTTTTAACTTTCTCATCCTAACTAACTAATTGACATAAACCAGTTTTCAGGGCTTAGAAAACCAAGTTACAACAGTAGGCACTTTCCCAGCCTAGTTCAGGAACCCAGTTCCTGGAACACTCCTAGCCATGCGTACACACAAACCTCTAGCAGCAGAGAAGCATAACTGAAGCAAACTGATGGGCACATAGGATACACAAAGATTCCCACTTAATTATCAACCTTGATAGATTGACAAATAGAATGATCTTGTTATGTTCACACAAAGTATACGCAGGCAGGTCATGCTAATAAAAATAATAAAAAGGAATTGTTCCAAAATATCTCACTGTCACTAAACACATGCTTTACACGATGTGACTGTCACAATTCATTTTCAGCAACATTCACTTGTTGATCTACTGCGGCGTGCGACACATTCCTTGCTGCAGCCAGTTAAATGCACCCATAAGATTACCTATTTCGAATAGCTCCACCTCCTCCATGGGTGATGGAGCTGCACTGTCAGTGCCACCATCTGGAATGATTCCTGTTAGGGATGTTGTACCTTTGATGGCAGCTGTGTAACCATTCAGAGGTGACACTGACGTGGTGCACGAGTGCCTGTAGGCTGCGATCCTTTTTTGGTGGTAATTTTCAGATCGAACCACTTCCTCACTTCTGCTGCCGTTCTCATTACAGACGACTCAGCATTAACTGCATGTCACTTGTCCCCATGCTGGGTCCTTCTCTTTCTTTGAGCAGCTAGTGGTAAAGTTGCCAATCAGTACCTGTTTGTTTTTTCCTATTACATCCAGTAAAAATACCTCATTCCTGGTGAAGTTCCATCTTCCCCCCTTCATTTTTTTAAACCTCATTTCTTAATAGCATTGTGAAAGTTATATGCCCATATATGGTTGATTGAGGGTCTGTTGTTATTTAAATCAATCCTACTCACATTTAGAATGCCTTACCAACATTAATTTCGTGTGGCTGCTCATATGAAGTCATAAAAGGTCATCCTGATTTTCCCCAGTTCAGTGCATCCCTGAGAGAACAAGGGAGCAGCTTTGGTCCATAGTTTTTTTTCTTTCATTTTCATTCTCAAGGCTTCCAGCCTTCAAACTGGGAGTGTGTATCAGCTGGCTAAGCCTCTGTGTCTCTGTGCCTATGATCAGAAGGTTGCGGGATTGAGGCCAACCCTGACAAAATAACCACAGGTCCATGGGCCCTTCAGCAGGGTCCTTAATTCTCCGCTTATTATTATTATCATCACCATGAAATAAAGATGTGCCCTGTATCTCTGTATGCTCTTTGCAGGTAAGCATGTTCCTGTGTTTAGTATCCATGACATGTCCCTTAACCCTTTAAGTGTCTGCTCCACCAAATGGTAGACTACTGTTTGGTATACCTTTGTAATACATAAACTGCATTTTTCAGTGTTTGAAAAAACTATTGATTTTTGTTTGTATTGGCCTACAGACCTCAGAAATGATAAAAAAATATATATTTCCAATGCCTTTTTCTGCATGTGCCACAAGAAGACATGCCTAATAAAATGGCTCATAATGCCTAATAAAATGGATACTTTACAAATCTGTACATCTTGCCACTTAACAAAAAACACTGGTCTTAATGTGGTGATGTCATACAAGGAAGACTTTGATTGGTTAAAGAGGTGAAACGCAAGTCCCTCCCTTATTGACCCAGGGACATGACGCACTTGGGAAAATCAGGACGTTAAGTGATAAATACCAGTTTGCCTGTGTGTAATGGCGATTCATACGCACACAGTTAGGAGCTGTTCTATGCACACTTTGATAAATGAGAGCCCTGGTTCCTGAAAAAAGTTTGTATGGTAGGAAAGGGCATCTAGAGGAGAGCATACCTCATCATGGACAGAGAAGCAGCAGATCCTCGTACCCATTAACATGACAGCTTGTGAATGACATTGGCCCATATAGGTTTGTCAAGGTCAGGCAAGTCATAAAACTTTTAATTCAAAGGAGGCGAGTTTAGATTCTGACCCAATAATTATCACCGGCTCCCAGATTGTACCCTTTAGAATGCTGCTCAGTGCCTATTAATGTATTCCATCTGTGGAACAATCAGATACCTCTGCAAACTACTGATCACTCACATATATTTTGCTGCGGGGTTTTGACATGACTGAAACACGCATCAGGAATGCCTGTGTGAAAGTGCAGAACCTGATTAGCTTGCTCCTCTTTCCTAAAACTGGCTCAGGGAGATGTGATGACCTGCCTGCCCGCCTGTGTGCTGCCCATACAGAGAGCCTGACACTGACACATTAGCTTAGGGTCTGGCCTCCTTTCTCAGCTAAGCTCTCGCTCCCTCTGCCCTGTTTAGGTCGACAGCTGACCATCTTTAACAGCCAGGCATCCATAAAGATTGGAGGTCGGGATAGAGGTCGACCATTCCAGGGCCAGGTTTCAGGGCTCTACTACAATGGGCTCCAGGTGCTAAAACTGGCATCTGAGGGTGACCCCAACGTGCAGGTGGAGGGAAACCTGCGGTTGGTGGGGGATGTACCATCTGTCCTGACCACCGACACCACCTCTACCACCCCCTTGGCTGACATGTCTACTACCATCATGGAGACCACTACCACCATGGCCACCACCACCACCCGCAAGCAGCGCTCACCCACCATGAGAGACAGCATCACACAGGTGAGTAACTCTGCTAAGGGGGTTGTGATTCGCCTAAGCTGATCTGTGAGGTTTCATCACAGGTAAATCTACCTTGTCACGCGACTCTCCAATAGAGAGAGTCACTTGCGGCTTATGCTGGTACAAGAAGCTGGGCTGTAGGTGATGTGGTCGTGTTCTGGTGAGAGGGACACAAGCTGTTCCAGGACTAAGAGGCATTACAAGTAACTTGTACATTGAACAAGGAAAAAGATTGCTGACAGATGATGGCGTGACAGAAGTACTAGGCCAACAGAGGCACTTCTATATTTTAATGTATATTATATCTGTTTTTATCTTCTTTCATTTGTTGTAATCTTATTTACTATCACTAAAGGCTAACTGTATTTTTAAAATCTGAAAAATATTATTACATACAGTCTGTGAAAAAATGGAATTCATAAACTGCAGTTCAGTGGAAATTGTTACAACAGTTTCTACTCTTCTCGCAGTAGGAACATCAGACATGCTCAGCATTTTTTTAGTTTAAATCTAATGAAACAGCAGCTTACATTCTCTGCATGAACAAGGCAGGCCGCCTCTAACCACAATCGGCTTGCCGGTCTGTGAAATGATACCCTGCATGTTGCTTGCTTGCTCTGGGGGGCATTTTGCCTGGTGTGAGCAGCGTGCATGAGGTCAGGAAGCAGAAAGCAAAGCAGCACCTCCATCCTGTGGAAATGCCCTTCCTCTGCACCTACAGAGCCAGCAGTCACATTTTCATTTTCATTAGCTTCTCCACTGAGTGACAGCCAAAGCTGGACTATAGACATTAGCTTTATTAATAATGTACTCTAATAGTGCCATGGTTTACTAAGCCATGCCAAAGAGTCCATGAAGCAAATAAAATAATACTACTGATGAATTCTAAATAACCTTGCCAAATTGCAGCTCTCTGACAGGACAAGCGGAACTCTGCAAGTGTGTAGTGCATGCTTCCTTTCCGCTTGTTTTTGTAATTTGCTTGCTAATTTTTTTTTTGTTTGTTTTTTTTGAAGAAAATAGTAATGATTTATTCATACCTGTGGGGAAATTTTGTTTTTGCCTACCCCATCTTGCTCTCAGTGACACACATACAAGTGACAGCAAGTTTTGGGGTCAGAGTGAAGGGTGTTCCTTCGGTGTCCATGGAGTGATGGGCTTAAGGGCTTCAGGGTTGCCAACCCTCACACATCAGATGTGACACTCACACTTTCAGACTCCCACACTCACACAAGAAATGTTACGGCAAGTCTGTTATTCCATTATAAACCTAAAATCAGCTACATCAAAAGTACTGGGATAGTTTGCAAACCCTATAGACTATTTTCAAGGTAATAAAACTGTTACAAACATGTAAATACATGTGCAGAATTATCTAATTGAAAGTCTTACACCAGCCAACTGACAAAAGTTGGTGAAGGCCCAACGGAGGCATCAGTCTGCCATACACAGGACTGGAACCAGTGGCTTTGTAATCCCAGGCACAGAGTCCTAACCTGCAGAGCCACATGCCACCACTTTGCTGTCATGACCAGCAGGAACCCTGTATCCACGGTTTCAGTTCTCCATGGTTTTAAAATCCCAGGAATAAATGGTTCATGGTTCATGAGTTTTGCCAATAGGATGTTGAGTTTCATCTCTAGGTGTGTGGAGTTTAAGTCAAGGGAGGTGATGCTAAGATTATACAATTCCTTGGTAAGACCCCACCTAG
>JAODLD010000369.1:0-12013 GCA_026781065.1 Mormyrops boulengeri | reverse complement strand
CTCAGTCCCGCTCCCGAACCTGACCATCCACACCTGCCGAGTCCAGCCTTCTCCGTCATCCCCTCCTTTTGTATCTCAGGTCGTGACACAGAGGGTTAACAGGAACATTTTTTTTTTACCTTGCTCATGGTGGGAAAAAAAAGCTAGTTAGCTGTCTTGGTGGTGAACAGGCCTGTGATGAATGGCAGAGCCACTGACAGCGGAGGTAATAAAAATCCTCCTTTCTGAAGTACAGCCTTGCGGTTCCTCGCTTTGCTGTTTTTCTTACAGGCAAAAAGCTTTTTCAGCCTTTTCTGCTTCTTAAGTTTGTTAAATTGAGCTACTAACAAAGGTATACGTCCTCTTATAAGGTTGAGACAGATTTCAGAGAGAGCCAAAATTATGTCATTAGATCGGTTTGATGGAATCTTCTTACGTTTCACCCCCCTTGTCCTTTGTAAAACTTTAAGGGTCGGGGAGGTGTTTCTTGAGATGCTCAGACATTGCTTAGTATTAAATTAATGACTCAGAAGAAAGAGGATGGGGAGCGACCCCGGTAATACACAGGTCCTGAGTCAAAACTCTTTTGGGAACGTGGTTCTTAAATCGACTAATAAATACCCATGAGCGGGGCGGGTGGCTTCTTCATAGGCTTCTAGAAAAAAACTTTCTGCGAAGGAAACATTTGCTACGCTAAAACTTTGATTTGCATTCTGTCACGCACATTCTTAAACAGACAATAAGTAGGATTTAGGGCTATAGTCCTACTGTACTTTCCCTGATGAAATGCATTCTGCACGAGGTAGATGACAGATTTGATGGTGATGTCTGAACCTTGTGAAAGCTTCAGCCACAAGTTTGTTTTCGGACGCGCTGTCCATCAAATAATCGATAATTATTAAGGAGCCGGAGGGGAACCACTCCTCATCTTCCCAGCTTTTAGGAAGTCCTTCTATAAATTCAGTTTCAGTGATCTGTTCACGCAATTCATCATAAAGTGGCTGATAGGAAGCGTAACACCATACAATTTTTTTAACGGGTGCGCTGATGAAACACTCACTGATTTAAAAGCAATTCTTTAGTGAAATAGGTTTTCCCCGAAGAACTTGCCCCAGCAATTATCGTAGTAAACGGCAATTCTAAACGGTGATCAAAGTCGATCTCTCTCATACTGCTACCTATACTGCTATCATACTGCTACCTCATACTGTTATCTAATCTTTTAAATCTCTCCACACACACACACACACAGTGCATGGATTAATTGTTGATAAGATAGATTGGATGAGACTTTAAATAAAGAACATTTTATTTTTAAAAACAGTCATGTTGCAATACATACATCAACACTTATACATCTTTTTGTAAATTAAAAAACTATGGTCAAGTTACATTAACATTCTCTTTTTAATAAAAAAAAGTATGTTACATTTTTAAAACCCATGTCATAAATGTACAAAACATTTTCAAGTTTGAAAAATAACGCACATATATACATGTTACATTTTTAAAACATCTGTACATCTTACAAAACTTTCATGTTACATTTTAATTGTACATCATACTTTGGGGAAAAAAAACTTTCATGTTACATTTATGTAGGACGTACCACACCCTTTTACATTTCAGTACCCAAAAGGCAGAATTTCCCCACTAGTCAACAATCTCCGTTTGTCATGGACAACCCTGACCTTTTCATCAAGAGGCCTATTAATGTAATACGCCGGCCACAGTTTAACACGGAGATAAGGCAGTGCTTTCATTTTGACGGAATTGAGCATACTGTAATGACAGACATCTAAAGGGCGGTGATAGACATTCCAAAGTTTGGCGAACAGCATGAACGCTTTAGCAGGGCCCGGGGGATATCATACAGGTTGAACTGCAGGGTGATACAGTAACCAAAAACAGCTATACATATTTGAAGCGAGATCGATCTAAATGATTTGCTATCGATGGTAGATAACCTTTCATAGAGTAATGCCGAGGTTTTCAGTGATGAAGTACTGGAGCTGGTCGTACAGATTATTCATAATCGAAAATGGTGGTGCAGCCAAATCGACAGGAGTTAAAAACTTTTAAAGTCTGTCATTTTGAAGAAGAAGTCCAGATGTCTTATTGTTTCTGAAAACTGACAATCTATGCTTTGATTACTGTGTAGTTCACCTCTTAAACCCCGACATGGCACACAATTCCGTAGAGCTAGAAGCTAAGCGTTTGCAGGAATCAGTTGACCTAACAGACCGAAGTGGTCTCATTCTCAAACAAAGCAGAGTTTGAGCGAATGCTTGGTGTCAAAATTGTTGGGTGGTACTGCTGTGACAAGTCTGACATCAAGAAATTTCAGACAACCCCCAAGCCTTGTGATAAAACAATCTTTCTGTACCTTCAAGATCAACATTATTTCACCATAAAAAGCTTGACAGCGTTTTTGGGGGATCATACGTGATTGCCCTATGGTGGCCCCTAGAGACAAAACACAAACAAAAGAAAAAGCAGAAACAAAATGAAAATGTGCTGCAAACTAAAAAACGCAAACAAATGAAAAAGCAGAAACTAAATGAAAATGTGCTGCAATTCAAAAAACACGAATGAAAAAGCAGAAACAGAAAGAAAATGCACTGCAAGTAGACAATCCCAAACTGGAAGTGCTCCACGACGCTGGTGGTGCAGTGAGCTCATGTGACCCAGTCGCTACACAGACGAGGAAGTTCCAACGGCCGGTTTGGAAGGAGTAATAAAGCATGCTCCGGTAATACATCCATGGTCGAAAGAGGTAAATGAACTAAACATTTTGTTAATTTTAACTTATTAGTGTTTGTGTTGCATTTTACTTAATGCTAGAAACTGTATCTGTTAAGTACACTTAGGTATTAACGTTGATAACTTTAATTCATCTGTTGGAATGGCATTAGTTTGTGAATGAAATGTTAGCTCAAGGCTGTTGGTTGCTGTTTATATTCTCCATTGTAAAGGAAAAATGTTTTTGTTCTTCCAGGGAGCAATGTTTTGTCCATATTGTGGCCATAACCTGGGAAATGTTGTTAAATTTTGTGGATCATGTGGCAAAAATATTGAGTTTTTGGCAGACATTGATGACAATGGTAGGTTTTTGAACTGATATCAAACGACGCTAAAGTTGACTCAAACAGTTACTCTGTAAGCTTTGGATATTTACAGTTGAATTCTGCAGTCTTATTTCATAATTTCTTGTTAGTTATATAAAAGACACACAAGCCCACTGCATATCATTTAAACCAACAAGCTGTAGTTGTACTGTAGGCCTGGCCACTAATTTCAGAACATTTGAAAGGTGAATCTCCTTAACAGGGAAGCAGCATATTTATTTAGTTTGCTAATAATGAGACTATACTTATGATTGAAAATGTCATATTTAGTTACAACTGCACAGCTCACTGTTGATCTAGCGTAACACCTTTTTTCTATTTTGTTTATCAGGGCCATTTCTACAAAACATTTCAAAAGAAGATCTCATTCAGAAATATTTCAGAGATGGTTATTCCTATAATGAAAGTTTGGACGTTTTGGCATCAAAACACAAACAGAAGATTAGTCTCACCACACTGAAATCAAAATTAAAAAGTTTGTCACTGTACCACAAAAAACATTATTCACCTCTACCCTTGGTTCGTGGTGCAATAATAGAACAGCTGGAGGGACCTGGACAACATCATGGTTACCGTTCACACTGTCTTTCAGTGAAAAGGCATGATGTCATGGTAATAATGGCAGAGCTCAACACATCTGGAGTTAGAAATCGCTCAAGACAAAAGTTTGTAAGAAGAGTGTATGATATTATTATTACTATTATTATTATTTATTACTATGGGGTTTCGGTGTCTTGTCCAAGGCCACCTCAACATGTAGCTTAGCAGGACTGTATCTAACCACTCTCAAAGAGGGGACAAAGAGGGGAGCTAACTCACACCCCAATACAGATCAATGGAACCCCAGTGGAGAGAGTCAGCAGCTTCAAATACCTTGGTGTCCACATCAATGAGGACCTCACCTGGAGCACACACACAGACTTCCTCATCACTAAAGGCAGACAGCGCCTCTATCACCTGAGGCGTCTAAAGAGGTTCAAGATCTCCAACAACATCCAGAGGAGATTCTATACTGGAGTGATCAAGAGCATCCTGACTAGCAACATCACGGTGTGGTATGGGAACTGCACTGTACAGCAGCAGAAAGCCCTGCAAAGGGTAGTGCGCACAACGGAACGCACCATGAGAACCTCCCTATCAGCCCTGCAGGACATCTATGGTGAAAGGTGCAGATTCAGGGCCACTAGGATCACTAGGGACTCCAGCCATCCCGCCCAGAAACTGTTCAGGCCACTGAGGTCAGGGAAACGCCTCTGTAGCCTGAAGTGAAGAACTGAACGGTTTAGGAGGAGTTTTTACCCACAAGCAGTGAGACTCCTCAACCACAGCACATAACGGACGACGACACACACACACACACACACACACACACAGTCTTCTACTATCCATTTCCATAACTTAGAAATTTTTGCATATCTGCACTTTATGGCACACCTACAGTGAGATTTATATCTTCACAGTGCAATCTGTATACAGTGCAATTTATACTTTCACAGTACAATGTTATGTATACTTATGTGTATTATATATATTTATATACACTTTACCTTTCGGTGATGTTGATACTTATTTCTTTTTGTATGTATAGCACAGCTGGGGGTACTTTTTGCCAGAAAAGGCATTTCACTGTATGTTGTAGCAGCTATAACTACATGTGACAAATAAAGAATCTACGAATCTACAATCTCTCCTTCAGGTTTGTAGACGAGTGCTCGACCCACTGAGCCACTTGCCACCCCAAAAAGATTGGTCTAAAAAAACATAGTATTACACAAACCTTCTGAGTCAGTCTCTCCAGTACCCAAGCACTCTGTTCTCTTCATGTCGCCGTGAACTGCCAGGTTCACTCAGCACAACTGCAAAAATGTCCTCCAATATAGCGGAAGTCAGCGGTTCTGCCCTTGAGCACATGAAGGGCTGAAACAAGAACGGATGCTGCTGCAGGGCATGAATGACACCAAGTGTTGCAAGGCCTTCCTTGAATCTAAGAGAAAAATTTGTCATATTAGCAACTTTTATGTTACAGACATTGTTACTGCAGAAACAGTATGCAGAAGCACAGCTTATGCTTGACCTAGCACTACAATAAAAACCTGTGTATAAATCCTTTCATGTATAATTCAATTATTCTCTAAAACATAATGCCAGAGCAATGAGAGCAGGCATTCATTACCTCATCTTATTAATCCATTTTTATACTTGTAGCCTTTCAACAATATATTATTTATGCTACTAACTTTACTTTTCATTTGCATGTTGTATAGTTTCTATGATTAACATGGAGGTGTGTAAAGAATCAGGAAGATATACATTTAGTTTAGTATGATTTATATCAATATCTATGCAATCATTTCTGAGAATGTGTGGTTATAATTCAGACTGTTGATTTTTGTCCTCATAGCTTCACATTACTGGTTCCATATTGTTTAAAGCAGCTGTGCCAATCATATCTCAAAACATGGATAGGCGGACCAGGGAGGTGTTTTGGGTAATGGGATTCATCTCTGAGGTTGTATAGGTTGACAAATCCCTAGATAGAAATTAGACATTTTTACAACAGCAGTTATGAATACTATAAAAAGTCCTCATAATTTGAGCATATAAAATTTAAATCACCATGGCAACAATGACTCAAGGTGAGAGTAGCGAGAATATGTTACCTTTGTATTGAGAAGTGGTTGCGGTATATGATGTACCACTGAAGGTAGTGCTTAATGATCTTTTCTTTACCAACTAAACCAGGGTTATTCAAATCACGGTCCTCAAGGTGCGAGCCCTGCTGATTTTCCAGCCTTCCTTTACCTGTGAGCCAGGTGTGAAGCCTGTGGCCAATCAGAATCAGTAATTATTTAACTAACTACCTGGGAGAACTGAAAACAAGGCCTGGATTTGGAATCAATGTCCAGATTTGAAGAGCACTGATCTAAACTGTCAGGAAATCCATAGCACCCAGCTGTCTGCAACATGTTGGAATGTTTCTCAATGTACTCTTGAAGTTCCTTAAGTGTTGCAGCATTTGATATCTAGTGAAAGAAAAAGAAAAACACTAGCGTCACAAGGTTTCCCTCCAGTCAAAAGTGTAGTTTCCCCATCAATTAAAGGACTTAAGCATAGTAATTTAACTGGATGGGATGTTAAAGTAGTGACATGACACTGAAAACATTAACTTAGACCTTTTCGGTGTTTAAACAAGATTTGAGAGAGCTAAAACAGCATGTAGTCTGTTGAAATGAACATACTTCCAACAGAAAAGCTTTTGTAGCTTCATCAGTTATATCTTCAATGGTGACCTCAACATCAGACTTTGTTGTCCCAATCAGATGCTGGTAGAGTGTCTTGGAGAGGAAGGCAGGCCCAGGCCCATCATGGACCACTGATGAGGCAATCATTCTGCCAGCAAGGAAGTATTCATCCTCTCTTGCAGCTGTTGATTGATTTGTTTAATTATTTATGCAATAAATAGAACTTTAATTACTTTTTTAATTTCAAAAGTACTTCCACATCAACACATTTGACATGTTTATTTCATGTTTTAAATCAGTTTTATTTTCACATGGTATACATTTCTTACCGGCACTGCCAAATGTGAGACACTTGCTGTCTTCAGGTCCATCAAAGATCCATCGTGATCTAAGACATTTCATTAATAAAGCCAAGAATTCACGTTTAGGACCACCATTATCCATTCCGTCTTCATGCTGTCCAGTGTCATCGCTCAACTTGACAAGTATGTCATCTGCTGGGTTGTAAGACACACGTCTAAAGTTCCAAGTTGCTCCATCCCAAACATTTGCCCTGTTTATATTAAATCTGCTGACAGATGTTTTGTTTCTTTGAGGCCAGCTCTTCAAGAACATCTGCAGCAGTTAGGCCAATTGTGCTGGAAAATATCAAAATATAAATTATAACACAAATGCTACAGGTTATTACTCCATTTTAGCATATTTATCTTTTAACAATAAAACCTATACTAACCTGTGTGTTTCCTTGTCATCATTGTCAATGAGAACTTCTTGATCAGAGTCACTATCAGTTACAATGGGTGCATAAACACTTGTGCATTTGCTGTAATGAAAAGACATTTAGGAAAATAATTCAAAAACATGACTTCAATAGAACCTTTCCCATCAATGAACATATGTACAGAGAGGGAGAGACCAAACATTAACACACTGGTGGTCACCCTGAGCAGTCTGGAGCTACACAGCTCCATACAAAGCAAAAGTACTAAGAAAACAATGTTGTTACATGTAGTTATAGAAATTATGGCACCACTTTATGCACTGTAAGGTGGTCAACCTATAATGTTACATCAGAATTTATTAATTCATACCATTTTTATAAAAAAAAAAACAATATTTGTATTTTAACAGGTATTAATGTTGTGGCTAATCTTCAAGTGGCAAAGTAGTAAGTTTTACAAAGCCTGAAGTTACCTGAAATTTTGTTCATGTATAGTGTCTTGATTGAAAACCTAACCACTTCAATTCTTCACAGGGCATCGAGTAATGTGCAACCTTTGTCTGAAGTAAGATTCTGAAGCAAAAAAATATTGCTCAGGCTACTGGCATGTAAATGATACTAACTGCCATATTCTTTTATTTTTAAACTCAAGGTGACTGCTACAGGTAGGTTTTGGTCACAAAAATTACTGAATAGATGATGTTGGTCTTGTTAAAGCACATAGTGGTATTTTTACATAAATGTTGACAATACAAAATGTACCTATTTCTTGAATTTGCCGTTTCTGGGGTGCTGTGATTATTTGTAAAGTCTCATACCTGATAATCAATAGAAGTGGTTTAGCTGTAGAAAAGAAACTTCTTATCTACACAAACACACACACACGTATACATGTGTGTGTTTTAATGCTAATATATAAACATTTATTGACCCTTGGTCTATATATAGCAACTAAGCACAGTGTCAGAAAGTGGACTTCCTACTGCTTTAACCTGAACCACACTGTCTTCCACAGACTCCAACTCTGTGTTGCAATCTACAAAAATAAAAACATAGAAAGACAAGAGTCTACTTAAAATGTATGTATTGGAAGGTATATTTAACAATTAGAAAATATATATGAAACCTTTCAACATGCAGCACAAATGAGAATATAAAATTTCAAGTGAAATCTGCTAAACCTACATGTCCCTGAAAGCAATATAGTATAAATTACAGAATAGGAGCCAATACTACTGGCCTTACAATGTTACAGTCGAAACAATAACCTGGTAAATTGAATAGTGCAATCCATGTGAATCACCCTTCAAAAAAGTTGATGGTGAAGGAGAAACCCTTAATGAACCAACAGTAACACAAGAATGCTGTCGGAAACGTTCCTTGTCAATGATTAAATGATCACTGTACAGTAAATTGCCACACTTGTTCCTTTGAATACTATGACTCTTCAATTTAAATTGTGAGACAAAATAAAAATACTACAACCTTGTAACGTAATATGCTTTATGATTATTAAGGCACCATGAAAATCACTTACCAGTATTAAAGAAGTCCTCATGGCTACAAATGTACAGAGTTATTCTTTGATAGGGTTTCCCTAGGGCATCTTTGTATTTTTTGATGGTGAAAGGGCTATTGGTTCCAGGAACTGTGCTAACTTCCCTTGCATCAGGGTATAGCAGTACATAGGGTTCATCTTCCATGTCCTGGTTAAAGTCCTTATGTTTTTTTCACACTGGCAGCCAGGAGTTGCTCTGATGACCAGTGAGACTGAACTTGAAGAGGGAGTATCTTTCCTCTGACAGATTTAATACCATCACTGGTCCTTTTCATGATGCCGATGTGAATCTAGAAATGAGATTAACTAGAATTAATTCTTAAAACATTGCTTCTGAATGCTCTGCGCTCTTTCATATAATTTTTTAAATTTTGTTCTAACAGGGGAAAAATCATTGAGGGAATGCTATCAAGTACTGACACTGAAGAAATTCAGACCAAGGTTCATCATAATTTTAAGCCCTATATCAGTGGTCAACTCCAAAACTCAAGAGCAGCAGCCCAGCATGTTTTTGATAGTATTACTGCACAACCCTTATGTATCAGCTTCTGAGTGACTGAAGACACCGCATCCAGGCAGCACTGGATAGAGCAGAGATAGTTGGAATAAAATGCAGGGCTGCAGCTGTAGAGGACTGAAGTTGGTCACCATTGCCCTATTTAATGTTCCTTTCATACCCATATAACCATTTACAGTGATGACTTGGCAGGGCTACAAATAATTTGGACTTCAGAGTAGAAACAGAAGTAATCAACCTCCACTTTCAAGTTTGCAACATACCTTAACTGTTTTCTGTTCCTGATGTTTCTTTGAAAAGAATGTCTCTCTCCTTTTCTTTCACATCCCTAAACTTCATAAATGACTCTACAACTGATTTCCCGGGTTTAACCAGAAATAGATAAAGTAAGTTATTGTCATTTTAGGGAGAGGACTTGCTACCATTTTAGAAAATATATATATAAAAAGAGAACTTTTTTATCATGACTAGACTGTTTGCTTGTGCTGGTCAGTACAGTGGAACTGGACGATGCAACAGCTGCAAAATACATTATGGTTTCTAAGTGTGACCACAATAGCGTAGAAAGTAGTCAACTCCACTGAGAGCGAAGTTAGTCACACACTGATCAAAGGCAGAGAAAATTATGCATTCATCATTTTGGGCCGCTGTTGTGCTCTGTGCTGCTGTGGTCTAACAGGACGACTGAACCATACATTAGTTCAGTGGTTCTCAAACTCGGTCCTCAGGCCCCACTGCCCTGCTTGTTTTCCAGCTATCCCAGCCCTACGCACTGCTGATTACCTAGATCAGGTGTGTTCAGTCAATCAGAAGCTGAAAGACAGTTGGGACTTGTGTGGGGCAGGGATAGCAGGAAAACAAGCAGGGCAGTGTGGCCCAAGGACCAACTTTGAGAACCACTGCATCAGTTGAACTGTGAACTATGTTGACGAAGAGTCTGAACTGAAAAGTCGCGGCTTGAAACGTCAGATTTAATCAGAGAGCAAACAGGTGATGCCCTACTGATAACTTCAGGAGTGAGAGAGGCTGTGTGAGCAGTGTCAGGTTGTTAACAGAACCAACTGTTTCTTGCTTACTGGTGAGGCACCTCCAGGAGCGGACTCCGGCACGATTTGCTGCCGCTGTTCTCCGTTAATAGATAAAGTGCAAATTGAACTGTTGATTTGACTTTTTTAAATGTTTTTGGAACTTTTAATGCTTTGAAATTTCTTTTACTGTTGCAGATACACTGCTACTGGCGAGCACTGTATTGGGAGATTACAACGTTGCCAAGGTGCTGCCGCTGTTCTCCACGGATACTCTAACACTGGTGTGACTTATTGCGGCTGTTTAATATCAGATGACCTGGTTTGCCCGAATTTTGTTCACAATGTGGACTGGCAGGATGTATATCTGGTCCGCGATCGTCTGGTCTCTTCTGCTGCTTGTGCACTAACCTGCAACAGGGTTGCGCCAGTACTCAGCCGCAGAGCTTCTCTGACTTCGCTTCCACCTGTCGGCACCTCCGCTGGCTGTACTGCATCTTCACCCGGATATTATTTTCCAGCCTCCTCAGAAATATATTCACCGTGGGTCCTGTCGGAATATTCTCCAAGACACCTCGTCTACAATAAGGTCCTTTTGGTCTGCTTCACATTGCCCTCCACGCAACACTGGTAGGGTTATCAACCATAGCGTGCTAGCCACCCCAGCCCGCTTGGCTAGCACTGCTATTGAAAGCAACTCCACTGTTGTCAACTTTAGTCTATTGAACATCCGCTCACTTACGAGCAAGGGGCCTCTTATCCAGGATCTCCTCACAGACCATAAGTTTGACTTTCTCTGTTTAACTGAGACCTGACAACAACCCAATGGCTTTTCCCAACTTAATGAATCCACTCTGCCGGGGTTTGTTTACATTTGTAAGCCTCGCAGCTCTGGCGGGGGGGGGGGGAAGTCTTGCGATAATTCATTGTGAAAAGTGGAAAGTCTCACCAGTGCTTGTTCCTGATTTTAATTCTTTCGAATTTACTGTGTGTCAACTGCATGGACCTACTCCAACTATTACTGCAATTGTCTATCACCCTCCAAAACCGAATACTGATTTTTTTTATGATTTTGCTGCCCTGTTAGCACACCTCTCCACTCTCTCACCTAACATTTTACTGTTGGGAGATTTTAACATTCATATTGATAACGTTAACAATCCTTTTACCAAAGACTTTATATCCTGTCTCTATAGCTTTGGTTTCCAGCAGTATACTAAAGTGCCCACTCATTCTAAGGGTCATGTTTTGGACCTAATCTTTTGTTCTGGAATTTTTCCTACTGTTTGTGCAGCAGATCCACTCCCTATTACAGATCACTTCCTTCTTTCATTTAATCTCAGACTTTCCCTTTCCAAAGTAAAGCTCCCACGCTTAATTTCCTTCCGTAACATTAAGGATTTTAATCTTGACGTCCTCTCCTCTACTATTAACTCCTTCATTGAGACACATAATTTAACTACAGTGGAAGAGCTGGTCTCACACTATAACACTAGCCTTCAATATATTCTGAACTCTCTTGCTCCATTAAAAACTAGGGGCCAGTTTCCCGATAACGTACACTGTTAGCGTGCTAAGAAGACTCTTAAGATATATCTTACTAAAGTGGTTTACTTATCTAAGTGTGTTCCCCAAAGTGTCCCTTAGGAGGCTTCTTAAGACGCTGCCTGTGATGCCCTTTGGTCAAAACACAGTACTGTAATTAGTTCAACAAGTGCAGTTACACCGATCGACCACAAGCAATACAAGGCGCTACTTCAGAGAGTCTGTATGCTACGTGACCGATTGAGCACTCTCGATATAGAACTACTTTTGGAATTTCCCCGGTAGTGAGGTGAACGAG
>JAODLD010000367.1:0-12040 GCA_026781065.1 Mormyrops boulengeri | reverse complement strand
CTCTGAGCTATTAGTTAGGTTTTCCCCAAACGAGCTTGATGGGCCGAATGGCCTCCTCTCGTTTGTAAATTTCTTATATTCTTAATAGAATCCATTGCCACTTCAACTATCAATAAATGAAAATGCATATTTACATTATAATTAAATGTAAATTGCTCAATTGTATGGCAGAGCATATTTCATTTTCTACACTGAAACAAGTAATATTTACAGAGGTAGATAGTTCTGGTCCAGAAAATAAAAATCCAGACCAAGATTTTGTTTCATCCAACCAGCTGAGTACTCTATAACTGTGATTTTTCATGCTTAACTGGTTAATTAAAACAAAATCTTTGTCTGAGTATTTACTTTCTGGACCTGACCAATCCACCTTTAAATATTTAAGAGTTAAAGAATACTACATTTTTCAGTCTCATTCTAACAGAAGTGGCAAGAATGAGGTAAGATGCAATGTTTAGGGCAATTCTAGTGGCTGCTACATTTTTAAAAAATATCACATATGAATTGCTGCTGTTTTTCTTTCATTTGTTCCTACCTCCAGCCACCAGAGGGATGGCATCCATTTTGTCAGAGGTGATGATGTATGTGTCTATTATTGGACTACAGCTGTGGTTGGTGGTGGAGATGGTCTACTGCTACCGGAAGATAGCAGCAGCTGGTGAGGAGGCACTTCGAGAGAGCGCGTGAGTACATCCCACACGGTTCTCCATTTTCTTATTCTTACAGAGACAAAAAAGCTCCTCATTTTCTCCTTCTTCGATGTCTAATAGTGTCATCGGTCATCTATAGCTTCTGCAGTCAGCTTCATATGCCTAAAGGCTGATTTATACTTCTGCATGGAATCTATGTTTAGAGTTGCATAGCCGTGTAGCCTGCACAGTAGCCCATGCCATAGCATGACGATTGTAGTTACATTTCAGGGGAGGTACACATCAGGCTACGGTGTGGGGTACATAGATACATGACAGCCTACAGCATAGATTCTACACAAATATAT
Source organism: Mormyrops boulengeri (assembly GCA_026781065.1). Taxonomy (NCBI): domain Eukaryota; kingdom Metazoa; phylum Chordata; class Actinopteri; order Osteoglossiformes; family Mormyridae; genus Mormyrops; species Mormyrops boulengeri. The sequence continues at coordinate 11,043 of JAODLD010000367.1, read as the reverse complement.
AAATTAGCCTTTAGGGCTACCATTATGCCTGACATAGTCATTCTTGCTCAGCGCTAACCTCTGCCTTTCTGCTTTTCCTCTTCAGGGCTGAATATCTAGCTATAGCTTCAGAGAGTAAAGATAACTGTGCTGGAGTGCAGGTGGCAGAATAGCACAGGTAACATGTGTGGCTTTTTCTTTTTCTTATCTATGCTACCTTGCTCTGGAAACATCCCAGGATACAATACAGAGTACTTTGCTAACATTTTATTTTTGTAATCTGTGATCAACAACATTGATGTGTTGTCGCATAAAGCATTAACAACTTAATTCCTTGAAATATGTCCATTACATTTTTAGTTTTACATCAACAAAAAAATTTATGACAAACCTGTATGTATATTGGGACTATTTTAATGTGAAGAAAATTGAAAAATGGATCCCCCCCCCCCCAAAAAAAAGAGGACTTAATTTTTTTTGTATTTTAGTATTAAATACGGTGTGGATGGGTGTTATATGAATGTATGATAAAGTAACTATAGAACAGATTGATTCTTAAACCAAAATAATGGGCATATTGATATGTACATAAATATGTACAATCCTAAAGATCATTAAGGGAGTATCATTGTAAAACTGCTGAAATGACTGTGCATGTAGTCTAGAGGCAATGGGCTTTATATATTATATTTACTGAATTATATTTATTTCTATAAAGCAATGCATGTGATTAAGGTACCGATAAGGATACTAACGTATGTAAAGTCTTTGTTGAATTTTTCCCTGCATTATTAATTTGAAATGTGATAGAAATTTCTCAGAACCTTCTAAAATCTTCCCAGATTGAATTGTGTTAGCAGATGGCATGTAAAAATGCTGAAACTATGTTGATTGTTACAGTTTTTTTTATACCTCTACTGTTCAGAACTCCCAGAAGAAAAAGGGTTCTACCTCAGTCCAGCTTCTATAATACCTATGGAACAATGTTACAAAGTATTTATTTATTAAACTGTACAAAGCCAACACTGCATATGCATACACTATATATGTACATTTGTACATCAAATATTTTAATGTCTACCACCCAGTGCAATTAAAATATACTAAATACAGTTTAAGGTGCATGTATTTTGAGATTGGAGTCTGTATTAAAAAATAATATAATTTATAATTAGCAAAATATATATAGGACTTAACTAGGAATTTTACCAACACTGTCACCAGTTCATTCGTGAGACTGCGAATTCTTTTTTTCATGGAATTCAGATACTGACAAATTTATTATTTTGAAACCCAAGCAGTTAACAGTGTTGTATGACTTATTTAAACATACATGAGAGGAACTGTTGATTCAATGCATTTACATCTCAATAAAAGCTTTAGTGTGATGTTGTTAAGCATGCAAACCACATATCTCTAATGCTAGAACCCAATAAACACCATCAGGTTTGACAAATGATTTTATACACACACAGTACATTAGTGTTCAGCTTAACCATGATAAAGCACTCCTTATTCATAAATTTGCCATATTTTCACATAGTAAAAATCTAATACTGACAGTAGAAATTTAACACGTGAATGCAATACCATAAAATGTTGTGTACTCAAGTCTTTATAAATAAATACAAGTACGGTACATGAATGATTGTGATTTTATTTGATAGCCATAACAAAAAACCTGATATAAATGGACAAACTATATCATTTATGTTTTAATTAGTATATTGTAACAGAAAAACTATTTGGTTTTAGGAGACATTTCTTAACTTCTGCTTTTTGAACTTTCTGGCACCTGAGAACACTACTGCTAATATTACTCTTATAATGAAACTGTCCTTGAGGTGTATGAACCAGTTTCAGTGCAATGGGTTTTCAAACAGGTACAAATGAATCATTTGACAAATGGTAGATCTAGAATAAGAGTAAGAACAAATGATCAGTCAATTCTCCCATGCACTTAAGTCTAGGGTTTATGCATGTTTAGGTTAGGTATGCACTTCGGGGGGAGAAACACTAAAATATGGGCATGTCACATGTACATGTCCCTTATGTACATTCTGCTACTAACTGAAGGGCTTTTAATTGCATTTCTGTTGCATTTTCAAGGTAATGTCAATTGTTCTGCACAAAATTCACTGTATTTCATTGTAACACTTTTTTGTCGAAGGATAAGCGTCAGCATAAAAGTAGTAAGCTACTGATACGCTTTCATTTTCAGAATAAAAAAGTTTTTTGACATAAGATCTTGATGGGAAAAATAGATCCCAGAATGATTAGGTGATGCAGGCCGTTGTATTTTCCCACTCCAGTTAGCATTTATGTTTAATAACATTATTCAGTCATTATACGGTGTTAAGGCATGCTCAAGGTTTTAGATGAGTGCTTTAGCTTAGTCATGTCCTTGAGATCATACATTTAAGAAATAGACATGCTATTAAAACAATAAAACATCTGTTTGCCAGGGAATCTGTTAAGTTAAATCGTAATAATTACACCAGAAACTGTTTAAGTTTCATTTTTATGGATTTAATGTGCTGTGAAATGAAATACGTTTTTGGCAACAATGCAGCTACTCCTTGACTTATGATGGGGTTGCGGTCCAATGAATCCAAATACGATACAACATATCGCTAGCCCAGGATCAGGACAAAATTCAACATTTGATGACTACTGAATGTGCATCAGTATCACACCATTGTAAAGTTAAACCATCGTTAAGTTAGGGGCATCTGAAGTTATTTTTAATGTATTTAAGATATCTATGCATTGTGACACCAAAGTGTCAAAGAGAGGGAAGGAGATTCATGTGAGGATGACTTCAGTGGAACATTTGTTTCAACTCTTCAAATTCCTGTGTGGCCCTTAATTCCAAATGCACCACAATGAAACACCACCCCAGAAATGACAAAAATGCTGCACAGTGGAATTATTTATACTTATTCCTTATGAAACAATTAAATATGCAATTCAATCATACAGTAAATACATCCAAGTGAAGTCCACAATACATAATTTCATCACTTCCTGAGAGCCATGCACAGCAAGGCCCTGACACTTTTGCAACAGGCGCACCAGAAGGCAAGAGATAGCGCCATGGAGGGAGGAGGAGAGAGAGCTGATAGGAGACAGATATCCATCCATCCATCCATTTTCTGAAACTGCTCGTCCTATTCAGGTTCACGGAGAGTCCGGAGCCAATCCCAGAGGCTACAGGCACAACCCAGGGTGGGGCAGGAGATGGACATAATACTGCAAAATTTCTGGTTCTTCCTTTGGGCCAAAACCCATAAAAAAAGTCCTAATCAGTTCCATAATCCAGTTACATAAACACATTGATAGTTCTGGGAAACAAATCCATTAGTCTAACAGGAAAAAAAAAACTATGCAAATCAAAGATCTTACATACCCTATGAACAAATTATTTATACATATAGTAAACATACATGAAGATAATGAAAATGAACAAATAAGGTTTAAAATGATAGCCATGATAAAAGTAACTAGTGTTGCTCAAATACACTTGTTTCTCTCTTATAGCACAACAATTTTCTTTTTCATTTCAAACTATTATCATTGTTGTCACAATAAACATTAAGTTCACCCTTTCTTGGTCCATGATTAGAGGAGACAAAATGACTTAAATCAGTAATAAATACTGTGACTGTAACGTGCATCAGTTCACTATATTCCCCCTTTCAGAACCCATGAAATGATCATTTAAGATTGGATGCACAGAAAACGAGGAGCGGTTTCATCTTTAACATAGAAAAGTTCACTTGGGCAGAGATTGACAACTGAATATTAGCAGAGCAAGACGCAGGTTTTGCTGCAATAAAGTGGCAGGAGAAGCAGGCTGCCAGGTGCACATGTGTTGTGTTGGTGTCTTATACACATCTCATTTCCTTACTTGAGAAACAGCACCTTCTTTAAGATGCTCATAAACTGGTGTAAAAACCTATCACATGTCGCTTTTAAGCATAGCCAACCAGATGGTGCTAAATCATGTTTTATGCTGGAGCACAATGAACCAGGAATTTAGGCCCTGGACCAGAGGTGCTGTGGGTAAACATGGGGGTCATTGTTGGCTTACTTGAACATCCTGCGCTCCTTTTACTATTGCACTGCCTTTTGTAAGTCTGGGTTTCCCAGGACTCTTCCCATGGAGAATCACTACTCACACGCAGCAAAATGGGGAGTCTTTGACGTGCAGTTTGCAGCAGACAGGCTCACTGCTGAGAGGATTAGTCTGCGGGTGACTCTGAGGGGGAGGCCTGTCCTACTTCAGGAGTGACAATTCCTCTCTGCAGCTTCTCCAGAGAGTGTTTCATCTGCAGATGGACAGGGAAAAGGAGGACAGGGAAAAAGATCAGTCTCCCAAGCATGGAAAACATTATTTTCTGATAAAAGATATTACTTCAGAAATTGTTCTGACATTGAATAAAAAAATGGAGCTAATTAAGACTTATACGTTGCATATTGCTTCAAAGTGTGGCACTGCTCACTCAGGTATAATTTAATTAGTGTGGCTGGTTTAAAACTAACACAAATTATATTTTGATTCAGTTATCTTCTACTGTTCCATTATGATAATCATAATTCCTGATCTGGAGCACTGCATACATGGGCTACAGGCTATTCAAATCTGTGTGGATATTTGTAGATCTCTCATATTTCTTGTTTTGCAGTTTTCTTAGCATATCATTGTGGTGTGTAATCTGCACTGGTAGTTTTTGCACCAACAACCAAAACTACAGCAAAGAATTTGATCCGGTCTATGAAACCTCGTGTTCACCCTTTCACTCTCCCACAACACCAATGATACACTTGTGCAGAATAACTCCCGCTTCACAAGTCATACTTATTTTTGAACGATTTGAGAGGTTGAAATTTACATTAATAAACTTTACTGCATTGTGACTAAGGACATTAATTCAAGTGCTATTCTAGAATTAAACCACATAAATGTGTAAAACAGCTTAGTCTAAAAGCATTAGCTAAGCAATTAAATCCAAAATACACTGCTCAAAAAAATTAGAGGAACACTTTGAAAAAACATCAGATCTCAATGGGAAGAAAAAAGGTGCCGTTGTCTAGCCTATAGAGGTCTGTGCCTCCCTCCATGGATATGCCTCCCCAGACCATCACTGACCCACCACCAAACCGGTCATGCCGAACAATGTCACAGGCAGCATAATGTTCTCCATGGCTTCTCCAGATCCTTTCACATCTGTCACATGTGCTCAGGGTGAACCTTCTCTCATCTGTGAAAAGCAAAGGGTGCCAGTGGCAGACCTGCCAATTCTGGTATTCTATGGCAAATGCCAATCGAGCTCCACAGTGCTGGGCAGTGAGCACAGGGCCCACCAGAGGACATCAGGCCCTCAGGCCACCCTCATGAAGTCTGTTTGCTCTGAGACAGTCATACCAGTGGCCTGCTGGAGGTCATTTTGTAGGGCTCTGACAGTGCTCATCCTATTCCTCCTGGCACAAAGGAGCAGATACCAGTCCTGCTGATGGGTTAACCCTCTGGGGTCGGGTGCATCGTCGGCGATGCAGTGTGCTTTTTGCGTCTATCTTAGTTTATGTCTCGCTGAAATCTTAATGTAGAATCGTGAAAAAAGATGTTGACTAAATCCGTAATCTGTCTTCTTTTCAAAACGTCCATTGTTGGAAGTATTAAAGTTTTTAAAATTAAAAATTGAGGTTAAATCAGCAAAAAACCCATGCCACCTTTCTCTGTTTTACCTGCATCGGGGGTGTGTAGTACCACCCAGACATGAAGATCGCTATTCACATTCTAAATAGCTGCATTTCTGCGTATTCAAATCGCATTCGCATGGTAATTTGATGAACAATGCAGCGGTGAAACGCGATCCAGATACATCCCCATCAGCGCCATAAAAGGGGGGGTATGTGGCCAGATGTGAATGGCTCATGCATACACATAAGAGCTCCTAAATATCAATGGAAGGAGACCAGAAATAGTGACATGAGTTAGCTTTTTCTTATTTATTTATCCAACTGAATGTTGCAACTACACCATTTAGTTTATGATATTTGAAGAAATGTGTGATCATTCCCCAGCCAGTGAAAGTGTGTTTCCTACCCCTAGACCCCAGAGGGTTACGGACCTTCTATAGCCCTGTCTAGTTCTCCTAGAGTAACTGCCTGTCTCCTGAACCCTCCTCCATGCCCTTGAGACTGTGCTGGGAGACACAGCAAACCTTCTGCAATGGCAGGTACTGATGTGCCATCCTGGAGGAGTTGAATTACCTGTGCAACCTCTGTAGGGTCCAGGTATTGCCTCTATGACACTGACTGTAGCCAAATGCAAAACTACTGAAAAAACAGTCAGAAAAGATGAGCAGGGAAAAATGTCAGTGGCCTCCACCTGTTAAACCATTCCTGTTTTGGGGGTCATCTCATTGTTGCACTCTAGTGCACTTGTTAATTTCATTAACTCCAAACCAGCTGAAACTGATTGACAACCCCCCCTGCTACTTAACTGACCAGATCAATATCCCAGAAGTTTAACTGACTTGATGCTATACTCTGATTAAAAAGTGTTTTTCTTTTTTTGAGCAGTGCAGATCTGTAAACCATAGTACCTATCTTCTAGTAAGAGAAGAGTTTGTATTACAATTTTTATTACTGAAAAATTCAACTATTTACAAGACGTTACATTTCAGTGGGTTTTCACATACAAGGAATACTCACCAAAACATTACCCACAGTACAACTCACCCCAAACAAGAAAGTATTAGCGCTTTTACACTGCCATACAGGAACTGACCAATACCGTAGCTGTACTGCGAAGAGAGACTAGTTACAGCATGGTTACAGCTCTCTTCAGTTTTCCACTCCAGAAGGGTTGGCTCAGGAAGGGTGTTGCAGAGTTTGGAGAGTGACAGTGATGTGAAACTGAAGAAACATTTATTTACTGTTCACACGGTGTATCATGATTTACTATGTGCAATTACTATTATTTTTTTTTAACTGTGTGCTAATTCCCACTAGCATGACTGTGAGAATTGCCATACCATGAAAGTATAAAATGCTAGTGGAACTAGCATTCGCTCGTGTAAATTTGCACTACAAATCCATTACGTTCAGCTGTTCTATAGTATTTTAAGTAGGAGTTTGGAAATTTTCAGGTTCCGGGAACGCATTTTGATGGGCGATGCTACTAATAATGAATAAAATATAAAATTCCGAATATACGCTTTTTCCTTTAATCCATGCGCAGAACACCAGTATCTCCAAGCATTCTGACCTATCAGATGGTGGTGACACAAGCAGCTGTTTGGTCATGTTTTTGGCCATGCCAGCATGGTTATGGCTCAGATACGGCTCACATTCTTTACTATGGAAAACCGCCAGTTCACAGTACAGCTTGGTTCTTGGTGGCAGTGAAAAAGATTAATAAGAATCCCCAAACTACATGGAAGGACCAACACAGACAGACAAAAAAAGAACATGGGAAGTCTACCTGGTCCAGCATGGCGACGGACGATTTCAGAATTTGCTGCCACTTATTCAGTTGGGCCTGGTGAAACTGCCTGTGCATCTGAATAACCTGTGTCCACTCCTCCACAGTTTGAGGTAGGGGACTGCAACATAAGGAGGACACCCTCACTTCATTACTGCGAACATTTACAGCCTGCACACACAGCACTACACTTCATCTGAGAGTTCAAGGTGCAATAAACCTCATCAACTGAAGAACACCATAGCAACACGTCCACAGATAGCGGTTGGACAGTACTGTATGTATGACCTATATAATGAGCCACAAATAAAGTGTAAGTGCTAATAAACACAAAAAAAAACTACAGATTTAATTTCTGTTGATAAAGGACGCAGCCATCTTGAATTCTGAGCTCAGGGTTGTGTCGATTCCTCAGAGATCACAAGTGGAAATTCTGACTTCAGGGGGTGTTCCAGTTGAAATTTTGAAAAATAGGAACTCGGAATTTACGAGTTACAAGTTCAAATGGAACACAGCAATAGACATCACAAAACACACTCAAGTGTACTTATCTTTTGGGACAGTGTTGTTAATACTGTGCTGCTACCTGTCTGTGTGGGAGTAGGAGTGCCAGGTTTCCAGAGTGTATGCCGCGTGCTCCAGAGACCACAGCTTGTAGAACAGCAGCATGTTCAAAACCACGAGCACCAGCAGACTGAAAACGAGGAGGAAAACAGGATACATAAAACAAACAGCGGAAGGTGGAGTCATCACAGAAAGAGAATTGCAGCCATCTGACAACTCGGTGTGTAAAAGCAGAAGCAATGGAGCATTGCACAATAGCTTCTCACTTTTTTACATCTGACTGAGGCTGAATATGTCAAAACTTGACAGTTTCCTCTGTTGGGGTATGACATTTATGATTATAGATAATAAATACAGTACCTGACACATACCCTATTGAAAAGCAGGAGTGTGGAGAACAGAGGGGAAAACATACAGATAAGTTAGAATCAGCAGGCAACAGGCAAGCAAGCTGCAGAAATATAAAGCCCAGCATCTCCCAACAGAGTATAGCCCCATGCAAAGACAATGACCGGAAGGTTTACCACTAGGGGCAGGCAGTGACCAAATTGCCATATCACTAGGGCTGCGCGATATCACGTCGCAATTGTATGGCACATGCACGACAATTACCAGGGCTTTAGAGTCGATTGAAGCATTTGTCCAGATGCCAGCTTTTTCGGTACAACAACGTTTACTTACAGTACGCCCACAATTTGGTAAGCAGATTAATACTGCACCTAATTAGGGATATTATGAATCTGTATAAATTCGGCATATGCTTATACTATACAATACGATACGATACAACTTTATTGTCAGTCATAGACTGAAATTCTTATTGCATCCCTGGGTGGCTCATTTATGACGAAGACGTAACCATACATGTAAAAACTAACACGTGACAACTCCATGGCATACACAAATATAAATACCCATAACATTGCTGTCACACCCAGCCCCGATCACCCTCCTGTGGACCACACCTCCTCATTAACCCCGTGTGGAATCCTCCCGTTTACCAGCTGTTGTTCGTTTCCTGCTTGTCACCTCCTGTATTTAGTCTACGTTCTGTTCAGTCCCGGGAGATCCGTCATTGATGTTCTGATGTTCGCTGATGTTTGGTCGATGTTTCCTTGGCGTTTGGTGTAGTGTTGCTGTCCGCCTCCCATATGCTCCCCTGTTTACCCGGAATAAACCCCGTTTTCCCCTGTAACCTGGGCTCGCTCGCCTCCTTCGCCGCTCGCGCAACGTGACAATTGCACTGGATTTTAACGTAACTGATTCAACAATAGGATAGATTGGAATACAAAAGATAATTTAAACTGAATACATTTGAAAGAAGGGACTCTGAAACGTCTGCCTGAGGGCAGTAGTTGATATTCTTTATGCAGAACATGTGAAGAGTCAGAGAAAATGTTTCTGGGTAATCTAAGCATGCGTTCACTGAACATGTCGGACTTGAAAGAGCAAAAAGTACAACACACCACCAGCATCTTTACCTTGTTTATCTACAATATATCCTCTTTCAAAAAATGTTGTGGCCGTTGAGCTGTCCCTTTCTTCATCGCCACTTCAGTCCTTATTGCTTCCATGATATACCAAAACAGTAATATGTGGCATGCTCTGCCAACCGAATTTAACATAAGAATATGCTGAATTCATTCAGATGACTGACTTTTGGATGTCACAATACGCATCTCATTAATATTTTAGGGGTATTACTAATCTGCTTAATATATTGTGGGCACAAGTAAACATCCTTATAGTACTGAAAAGATGGCATCTGGGCAAATGATCACGCCCGTCATCTGAAGCCCTGGTGATTATAGTGCCATATAAATCGCAGTTACACTTCAATATGATATTGTGCAGCCCTACATATCACAATACAGACACTCCTCTACTTACGAATGTTCAACTTACGAAATTTCAGACATACGAACAATGAGGACTGTATGTCCAAATTGTATTCACTGGGCTCCCGTTTCCTGTCCGCATCATCATTTTTTTTTTCTGTGCTCCAGCTCCGCCTAGTACGACTTCTGGCCGCTACTCCCGCTGCGCAGCAGCGTAGCATGCGTACTCCCAGCATCCTAGTTCTTTGTACTTGCATATACCCATAAAATGATTTTGAATAACATCTTAACATTTCAAGTTACGAACGGCCGTTCGGAACGTATCTCGTTCGTAAGTAGAGGAGCGTCTGTATTTTTGGTTAGAATCACAATTCATGTATAAATGTAAATAATTTTTTTTGCTTGTTTACAGGCCAATCACACTTGGTATGTATGTGGTAACGTTGATTAACCATTTAATCACTTAACCACTTCACCTAAAATTCTATCCTTACAAGTAACAAATTATAATATCAATAATATCAAACTTATTCATTAAGTACAAAGTACACTTATTATAAAATATATAAAACTTGTAATTTGTAAAACTTGTTATAATATCAAACTTAAGTACAAATGAATATTTATTTTGATCAATAATTGTATACTGTACAACAAAGTTTATAACAAATATACACAAACAATAACAGATAAATGGTTGTGTTGCCACCTGTTGTATGAGCAGTATCTTTATAAAGTTTGTGAATTGCAGTAGATTGGATCATGTCATATTTCACAAAACTAAACCATTTCCACACAATCAAAGTAGAACCTTTTTTGGAAGTAATGCACACAGTTCATTCAGCAGCGTAACCAGCGCCTATGGTCTGTGTGTTGTTTCCCACGAGACACAAATGCAATATTTTTTTTAGCAGTCAGATGGTATATAAAGTTTCTTTGGGTGTACACACACACACACACACACACACATATACATACATTTTTTACAAAGATAATTAATCTTTTATAACCAGTTAGCTAAGTTTTTAGTTCAACATCTAAACACTAAGATGAGATCGACAGAACATAAGAACATAAGAAGAACTGCTGGGACTGCTGCAGAGACTGCTGGGATTGCTGCACTGGGAACGAGTGGTGTAGACGCTGTGTGCACTTGTGTTGTGTTGTGCG